>PVKH010015641.1:0-16014 GCA_004027955.1 Chaetophractus vellerosus
AGGAAAGATTCGCTGAAAAGGGGGAGGGAGAAAGAAAAGGAGAAGAGAGACAGCAGAGAGCCCCGAGTGGGCGGAGTGGGCAGAGGGCCTTTCCCAGCTCCACCAACCCACACGACATGAAACCAGATACAGCAGGACATTGTGTTCTCCTCCTGAAAAACAACCAGACTTCTGCACTCTTAAAGTAAACAGTTAATCCTGTTGTTTATCTTTTTAACTTGACGAGATGTGAACAGGACAATTTCTACTCAACAAAAAAATGCGTTTTTATTCATTTAAAAATCATATTTTCTCTTTGTTAAAATAAAAGGGTGATATGCAAACTTTCTAATATGAGAATAGGAAGGAATAACAATCTTTCTTGGCTAAAACTGACTTAACTAAAGGATGCCAAAAAACCTGATAAAGGCCTTTTCTATATTCACATATCATCTTTATTTTTGGAAAACAAAATATGATTTGTTTGATTTAACTACTGCACCGCTGAAATTAACAACAACAACAAGCCTGCTACAGTTCTGGTCTTTAAGGAAGACATATATAAAACTGCTGACCTAATTGTGTCATCCTGAACTCTGATTCTGATTATTGCTCTGTGAAGATAAGACTATGATAAGGGCCAAAACAAGAGGAGTGCATTTAATATGCTAATAGTGCCTAGAAAATAAGTTTGCAAACATACATGCATACTTATTTATCTTTTTTTAAATTGACATTTTTACTGAGATAATTGCAGATTCATATGTAGTTGTTAAGGGATGCCACAGAGAGATCCTGTGCACGCTTCACCATAGTGACTATAGTATACTATAGTACAGTACCACAACCAGGATATAGGCATTGACCCATGCCACCAATCTTATTCAGATTTCACTAATTTTACTTGTACTCATTTGTGTGTGTAGATGTATGTGTATTTAGTTCTACACATTTTATCACTTGTTTAGGATCCTGTATCCACCATCAGTCAAGACACTGAATAGTTTCATCACAAGTTTCCCTCATGCCTTTTATAACCCACCTTTCTCCATCTTCTCCCCATCCCCCATTGCTAACACATGGAAACCATTAATCTGTCCTCCATTTCTAAAATTTTGCCATTTCAAAGATGTTATAGAAATGGAAATCTGTGAAATCTTTGGGGTTGTTAAGTTTTTGCTCAACCTGGAAATTGAGTCAAGTTATTTTATCATTTATTTTTATCACAGCGTTACTGAGATATAAATCACATAGCATAAAATTCATCCTTTTAGGGAAGCAGGTGTGGCTCAAGCTACTGGGCTCCTGTTTACCACATGGGAGGTCCCGGGTTTGTTTCCTGGGGCCTCCTGGTGAAGGCGAGCTGGCCTGCACAGAGAGCTGGCACAACAAAAAGAGACAAAGAGGAGAGACAATGAGACACACAAACCAGGGAGCTGAGGTGGCTCAAACAATTGAGTGCCTCTCTCCCACACTGGAGGTCCCAGGATTGGTTCCCAGTGCCTCCTAAAGAGAAGACCAGACGAGAAGACAAGCAGACACAGAGAGCACACAGCGAATAGACACAGAGCAGACAGCGGGCACAAAACAAGGGGGTGGGGTGGGGGGATAAATAAATAAATCTTTAAAAAATTCATCCTTTTTTTTTTTAAAGATTTATTTATTTTATTACATATCTCTCCTTCCCCCCCATTGCGGCGACACGCCGAGACTTGGTCACTGCGCAGGTGCGACTTTCCCCGCTTGTGGGCGGCTTCTGCTTCTATTCACGGCCGGCTCTTGCTTCAGTTTGCGGGTGGCTGGCTGCGCTCCACTCGCGGGCGACCTGCCCTGCCCGTGGTGGCTTTTGCCCTGTCCGTGGCAGCTTTTTGCCCTGCCCACGGCGGCTCTGGCCCGCCCATGGCGGCTTGCCATTCTCAAGGCAGTCTGCCCGCTAGGAGAGGTCCCCGGGAACCAAACCCGGGGCCTCCCATGTGGTATGCCGGTGCCCTATCCACTGGGCTATCGAGCCGGCCCAAAAATTCATCCTTTTTATTGCACTAAAATACACAAAACAAAATTTACAATTTTAACCAGTTTTAAAGTCACAATGTTGTGCAGCCATCACCACTATCTAGTTCCAGACTGTTTTCAGCACCACAAAAGAAAACACTGTACCCATTAGCAGTCACTCCCATTTCCCCCTCCCCCCAGCACCAGGCAACCTCTAATCTACTTTCCATCTCTATGAATTTGTGTATTCTGGACATTTCATATAAATGTAATCATACATTTTTTGTGTCTGGCTTTTTTCACTTATTATGTTTTCAAGGTTCATCCATGTTGTTTGTGTATCAGCACTTCATTCCTTTTCATGGCTGGATAATATTCCATGGTATGGATGTACCACACTTGTTCATCCTTTCATCAGCTGATGGTCATTTGGGTTATTTTCACTTCTTAGTGGATAATGCTAGGATGAGCATATGTATACAAGTATTTGTGGGGATTTATATTTTTAGTTCTTATGAATACATATGTAGGAGTGCAATTTCCAGGTCATGTGGTAAGTCTTAGGTTGAACTTTTTGAGGACCTGCCAAACTGTTTTCCCAAGCAGCTGCACCATTTTACATTCCTACCAGCAGTGTATGAGGGTTCCAATTTCTCCACAGCCTTGTTTGTTGTTGGTCTTTTTTCTTTATACCTACCCTCTGTTTGTTATTTCATTGTGGTTTTGATATGCATTTCCCTATTGACTAGTGATATTGAACATCTTTTCATATGCTTATCGGTCATTTGCATATCTTCTATTCAATTGTCTACCCAAGATTTTTGCTCATTTTAAAATTCAGTTATTTGTCTTCTTATAACTGAGCTTTAAGAGTTCTTTATATGAACCTGGAGGACATTATATTGAGTGAAGCAAGCCAGACACAAAAGGACAAATAATGTATGCATGAGTTATTATGAACCAAATATATTATGTAACATATTGTCTGACTCAAAAAAAAATTATATGTATCTAGTACATTTCAGAAATGTATGTTCCTATTCACCGGTGTTTACTTTTTGGTTTTTAATTGTGTATATTTTCAATTATTAAATGTGCAAAATAAAGTTTAAAAAAATGAAAAAAAAGTTCTTTATATAGTCTGGATCCAAGTCTCTTATCAGGTATCTGTTTCACAACTATTTTCTCCCATTCTATGGGTTATCCTTTGCCTTTCTTGATAGTCTCCTTTGAAGCACACATTTTTAATTTTGATGAAGTCCAATATGTCTATTTTTTCTTTTGTTGCTTATTTCTTTTGGTGTCTTATCCAAGAAACAAACCATTGCCTAATTCAAGGTTACGAATGTGCACTCCTATGTGTTCTTCTGAGAATTTTATCATTTTTAGCTCTTACACTTTGGTCTATGATCCATTTTGAGTTCATGTTTGTGTGTGGTGTGAGGAAAGGATCCAATTTTATCTTTTTGCATGTGGATATCCAGTTGTCTCAGCACTATTCGTTGAAAAAGAGTATTTTTTCTCCATTGATTTATCCTGGCATCTTTGTCAAAAATCAGTTGATCCTAAATGTAAGTAAGGTATTATACCATTTGAAAATGTATAAATCATGGTAGCGATATCTAAAAAATAATGTCTTACATGAATGCTAGTCTTTAAGAAAGAAAGAAAAATAGTATGAACCCTCTGAAGGAGAGGAATTAATCAGAGTTTTAGGCTATCAGTGGCAAAGAGTTGTATGACTGCAGTTTTATTCCCTAAGGTAATCCATAGCACAGACTAAAATCGCTGTTGGACTCATTTAGGCCAAATGAGCAGTACTACATTTCATCTGGTTCTATTACTTTACCAAGTGAACACAGAGCAAATATAACTGGCCAGCATTATGCAAAGGTGTTCCAAAACTCTTGCCTTCTGTTCAAACCTATTCCCTTTCCTGTGTGTTCCCTCTTTTTGTTACATGCAGTTGTAAGGAATACCACACAATTCTCCCCACCATTCCCCATCATTCTGTCCCAAAACATGGGAATACTCTTTATTTCCTTCTTCATATCCAGTAGCTGCAGCCTGTCCATTCTACCTCTATAATATCTATTTAATGTCCTCCCTTCTTCTCATTCCTGTTGTCACTGCTTTGCTCTTCTTGAGGCCCTTGTTGCCTCCCAAATGGCCTTCTAAGCTCCAATCTTCCCCTTCTCTAACCTCTCCTATAGGTTGTTGCCGAAGTAATCTTTCTAAAGGACAGAGTTAATCATCACCCAACTAGTTATAAGCTTTCAAAGCCCCTATTTGTCTCTTGACACACCTTTGCTGCAGATTAAGACGATCATGATACTCCAATCCCTTCCCCACCTCAGTCTTGGCTGTCATTGGCCTTAACATTTCTTGCCGCCCTCACTCGTCTGCAGGCTCATTTTTGAAGGGCAAACTCAAGTTCCGCACCTTTCATAAGGACTTCTCTCATTACCATAGTGTAAATAATTCTTTTCTCTGTGTTCAAAATAATTGATTTTTGCCTTTTAGCTCTTATCACATCCTACTCTGCATAAAAACTACTTGAGTAGATCTTTTATTTCATCTTTTGGCCTGGAAGTTTCTTGAGGGCAAGAATCATACTTCATATTCCCTATGTCCCCATTACAATCCTTAGCTCAGAACCTCTTGCTTTATAGATGATTAATATACACCTGTCACATCAAGTTGAATTAATCGACAGACATTTATTTAGGCTTTGTGGGGATGGAAGGTCTAAGACATGGTTTCTGCCTTCAGAGACCACAGGGCATTAAGCTTTACGTAGTTCACAAGTGAGACCTACAAATTGCTCTAAAGCACAGGAGCAGGAAGAGAAGTATTAGTGTCCCAGTGAAATCCTAAATTAGGATGAGATAAGTGACGGGAAGGAGAGAGAGAGGGAGGGAGGAAGAGAAGGATCTTCTTGTTTATTCTCCAATTTACTCCCAAACAAGGGGTTATTTGGTATTCCTACTTTTTCATGCCTATTAAGCACCAAACTCTGAAGGGACAAGCATTTGTAATTGTGTATAGAGTAAGAATCAAGGCTTCAACCATGGGGGCATGTTTTGGCAGTGCCACAGGTAAGTTATAATGCTCGGTTTCCCTGGATCACCAAATGTACATCAGCCAAAACACAAGTCATCACAGCCTTTCTCATGCAGGCTTCTGCAAAGGGAATTAAGCCCTAAAGTCCTAAAGGCCCACTGCCTGCGATGGATTAATGTCCCTCTTGTGCACCTAGAAGGGCAGTAGTATGTACAATTTTGGGAGAGCTGAGAAGACAGTCACTCAAATCATCTTCAGTGTTCTGTGGTCCCAATGACTGAGCCAGTTGAGAGTCAAAATGAACCTGGAGGTGAAAGGCACTGCTATAATAAGCCTATTGACACAGCAGTGTTTAATCATACTTAGATGATTTGCTTTCAGGATTTCAACTCTAGGCTGACTAACTAGCTTAGAAACCAGAACTGTGTAAGGCAATGGCTTATAAATCATCTATGTGTGTGAACTACACGTACTTGTTCTACCTGCTCTGACCCTACCAAATAAAAAAACAATCTAGTGAAAATGCACAATACAAGGTTTTTCTTTTTTTGTGCGCATCACTGCATATTTATTTAGACCTTATTTACATTATCCATAATAACACACCCTAGTCTTTAAAAAATTTTTTTACTTAGAGACATTGTCAGTTTACAGAAAAATCACTAGAAAATACAGCGTTTCCATTTACCATGTCCATTATTAACACTTTGTAGCACCTTTGTTACAATTGATGAAAGACAAAGTTTTTCTTTTATATTTTCAAATAGGAACGATAATTTTGTAAATTCTGCAATCCTTAGAATCTGCTCTAGGAACAATATCACTATAAGAAAATATTAAACTTTTAATATATTTTAAGTAATTTTCAATTTCAAAGACTAATCAATATTCAGCTTACTGTATTCAAGACAGCAGATAAGTGGTCACTTTCAGAAGATAACTCTATTTCACAGAGAGAAGAAAGGTTCTCAGGATGAATTCGCCCCATTTGTCACCCAGCTTCCTCAGTAGATGGGACCATTTGCTGCACCCAGCCAGCATTTTCCCCAGCTCCATGTCTGAGCTCCCATAACACTGTCTCCTCCAAGTGTTTGGCAACTCTATCCCAAGCATGCTCACTTTCCAGACACCGGCTCTTCCTTGGTGCATACTAGCATTCCTTGAAAGCTAGAGCAGTCTCCTCTCAGCTCGAAACCTCTATCACCCTCTCCCTTTTCTCCTAAGCCTCTACAAAGTATTTGCCTCATATATTTCCATTTACTCATCACCTATTCATTTTTGTGATAATTTTTAAAATTTGGAAACATTCTCAAATTCACATAAAAATTCTAAGTACAGTACAAAGCTCTTCTTTGCCTGACCTATTTGAGTTGTTGACACGACGCCTCTTCATTCCCAAATACTTTCATGTATATTTAACACACTAGGACTTTCTCTTACATACTATCAGAGTGAGGAAATTAATATTGATATACTCCTCCATCTAATCCTCAGGCCCCACTCATACTTTCCCTATTTTCACAATAATGTCTTTTATAGCAAAAGGATGTATGTAATTCAAAATCACATGTTGCAATTAGTTGCTATGTCACTTGAACCCCCTTCAATCTGGAGAGGTTCCTTAGTCTTTCCTTGATATTTTTGAAGGATATAGCCCAAGTATTTTGCAGAATAAAAACCCTCAATTAGGTTTGTCTTATATTTTCTCATGATTAGATTCATTATATGCATCATTGGTAAGAATAACATGGAAATAATGTCATATCGTTTTTAATTACATCCTATGAGTTGACATACCATTTCAATTTTTCCCATTACTGATGATGTTCACTTTACTTAAGGTGAAATCTGTCAGGTTTCTCAACTATAAAGTTATGCTTTAAAATAAAAAGGGCAGATAGTCTGAAACTATGTAAAGATTCCATTCTTTATCAAATTTTCAATTCATTTGCTTGTTTCATTCATCAGAGTGGACTCATGAATTCCTATTTCATTTAATGGGCTATAATCCATAACTATCATTTATTTTGACGTTCATATTATCTCAATTTGGCTAGTGGGAGCCCTTTTCAAGCTGGCTCCTACGTCCTTTTGAAATGTCCCCAAGATTCTGTGATAACTTCCTTACTTTCTGACACAAGATGTTCCAAGTCATATGTTCCAGGTTCATGTTGTATTTTCTCTGCATTTCCCATTTCACCCTGGTTTCTTTCTGATATTCAGAAGCTAATTTCTGGATGCTTAGTGTGTTTACTGCTATTAGAGTTTCACTGCCTCCATCCCCTCCCTCCCTCCCTCCCTTTTCCATCTCTTCTTCCTTCTTTCCTTCCTTCCCTCCCTCCCTCCTTCCTTCCATTTCCTTCCTTTCTTCCTCCCTCCCTCCCTCCCTCACCTCCCTCTTTCTTGAAACCATGAGTTTACACTACCTCTAATTCTGATCAAACTCCACAGGGCTCATTCCAGTTTTTCCGTTTCCCAACTCCACATGTTTAAATACTAAAATCATCCTGCTAACTCTCCCAAAATCTGTTCTCCCTCCTGAATTTCTTGTCTCATTTAATGGTACCACAATTCATGTTGTTGCCCTAGAAACCTTCTAGATTCCTCCTTACCTTCCACCCTCCACATCCAAAGGTTCAGAGTCTTGCATTTTCCACCTCTTAAATGCTTCTACGTATGCACTATCTTCTTATCCTACAACTTGTCTTAATAGAGGACTTAGACCCTCTTGTTTCTCACACAGAAATTTACAATCACTTGATTTACACTTTACAATCAAAGTTCAAAACTTTCCAATGGCTTTGCATCACATGTGGAATAAAATCCAAAGTCCTTATCATAGCTTTCCAGACCTTCTCATAACCAGAACCACAACCTCTATCTTTCTACCTCTCTGATATTCATATATAACATCATGACCAGTCAAACTGTTTTACAAATATACTATATTTACCCCTGCCTTACACCCTTTTGAATCTCTCTGCCTGGGATGCTTGCCCCCCCATTAACCTGCATGACACGCTCTCCCATTATCTTTGGGACTTAAAGCTCTCTCATTTTCCTCTCAGTAATGTTTTCCTGGATTCCTATGTAAAAGTAGCAACTTTCCTACCTTCACTACCACCATATCCAGCTTTATTTTAAACCATAACAATTACTACTTTCTTACATTGTATCAATTTTTATTGCCATTCTTCCCCCAATACAATGTAAGTTAATTAGCACATGGATTTTGTCTTAATTTTTGCCTTATTTATTGCTATATCCTGAACACCTAGAACAATGCTTTAAATATAGTAGGCATACAATAAGTATTCGTTGAATGAATAAATGTTTTAGCATGGTCTTGTAAACTTCTATTATACAGTGGCTTAATATTATATCATGTTGAATATCATAATTCATTAAGTAGTCCCCTAATACTGGACATTAAGGTTGCTTCTATTTTTTCACAATTATAGGCATTGGTAACACAAATAGGAACAGTATATGTATTGTATTTCATGAATTAAATCTCTAAGAATTATTATGTACTGCTTTAAAAAATAGTGTAATGTTTAAAAATTCCAAGGACAATAACTGTGCCCTATAATTGAATAAGTAGTATATATAGTTCAAAGTTTAAAAGTATACAGAAGCATGTGATGGAAAGTTTCCCACCCATCTCTGCCCTCCATTCTCCTACTTCCCATTTGCCTTTCACAGCAAATCACTGTTATTTGTTTCTTACATATCTGTAATGTTTTCCCAGTTGCTAAAACAAATACCATAAAATGAGTCGACTTAAGTGGAATTCATTGGTTCATGGTTTCAGAAGCTTCCTCCTGGAGTGGGTAACTTCCAGCTGGCTGGCAATCTCTGGGGTTCCTTGGCTTTTCTGTCCCATGGAAATGCACAAGCAGCATGTTCTCCTTTCTCGTCTAGGTTCTATTGATTTTTACAGCTTCTGTCTACTCCCTGTGGGCTCTCTCACCATCTGATTTTCATTCTATTCATAAAGGACTCTAGTAATTCAAATTAAAGCCTAACCTGATTCAGTGGGGCCACATTGTAACTGAAGTACCACCTTGAAGAGATCTCATTTACAATGGGCCCACACCCACCAGAATGTAGACCAAGACCAAGAGCATGTCCAAACTGGGCTACAAAATTCAATCCACCACAATATCCTTTCAGAGTTTCTTTATATATAATCTATGGAAATAGAAATATATATAGTCTAGTTTTTTCTTTCTCTTTAATCACTAAATACAGAATATTTCAAACACCTCTCTCCTCCTTGTTTATTCCATTTAACAAATACATACATTAAAAAAAATCTATATCAGCTTATAGAGTACTTCCTCATTCTTTGTTATACCTGCAGATAGCTGCGTAGATTTCAATTATATGGATGTGTCTAATTCTGACCATTTAGGTTAGTTTCATTGCTAACAATGGGGCAAAGAATAATCTTCTTCTTAATATGTATGCGAGTATGTCTGCAGGATGAATTCCAAGAGGTGGAAGTTCCAGGTTAAAAGGTTATTGTATTTAAAATTTACATCCATTTATATATACACACTGCCAAAGTGCTCTCTATGGTTTAGAAACAATTTATTCTCCTATCATCAATGTAAGAATGTGCCTGCTTCTCTCTGCCTCACCAGGCAAATGTCACTAAAATTATAGATTTCTGCAAATTTGATAAGAGAAAGAGTATTTTATTTTAATTTGCAATTTTTTATTATGAGCCATTGAACATCTTTTTATTTTTTTCCCTATGAATTGTCTGTTCCAACTCTGCTCATTTTTATATTGGTTGGTTTTGTTTTCTTTTGATTTCTATGAGTACTTCATTATATTAGAGAAAGTAGCTCTTTGTAATATGAATTGTAAATATTTATTCTCAGTTTGCCATTTAATTTTTGACTTTACCATGCAGGTAATTAAAAATAAAAGCCTATTTCTTTCTTTCTTTCTTTATTTAGGTTCCAAGGGCTGGGGAATGAACCCGAGACCTCGTATGTGGGAAGCCGGTGCTCAACCATTGAGCCACATCTGCTCCCCTAAATTGGTTTTTACATTTGTTTTTGCTTGTTTGTTCATTTCCATTTTCCTTAGGAGGCACCAGGGACCTCCCATGTGGGAAGCTGGCACTCAACTGCTTGAGCCACATCAGCTCCCTAATTTTTATTTCATATAACTTATCAATATTTTCTTTTGGAACTTTTATATGTCACAGTTGGGAAAAATTTCCACTTCAAGAAAACAGAGACCTTCTCCTATGATTCCTTCTAGAACTTTCATGACTTCACTTTTTATATATTTAAATATCTAATCCATTTGGAATTTATCCTGATGTAGGATGAGAGGCACAGATCCAATTTTATGTTTTTCCATATGATTAACCTGTTGTCTTTACACCAATTACTGAATGGTTCAATCTTTTCACCACTGATCTAAGTATATCATGTATTAAACACTTGTATATATTTGAGACTTTATTTTGTTCTAATGGCACATCTGGTCCCTCTCTTCCACAGCAAGCCCATATCCAATGCAATTTCCCCAGCTCAGTGTCGATCGGGCATCTCCATCTATCTCAACCAGGCCATAACAAAACTCGATTTTCACTCTTAAACTTGCCCAAGTCACCCTGACCTCTATAACTGACATACACCAACCTCACCATCAGTCTTGATCCCTTTGTCATCCCACAGCCTGTCATCAGCAAGTACTGAGTACTCCATCTTTAATGTATGTCCCAGATCTTCCTGCTTTTACCACTTCCTCATTAGCACTCTGGCCCAGGTCACTGGTACTACCTGTCTGGATTCCTGAAATAGCCTCCTAACTAGTTTCCCTGCTTCCACTCTTGTGCTTTTACATTCCATTTAATCTACAGCAGCCAGAGAGATATTTCAAAATAGATCAGATCACCTCCCTGCCATGACTGAAACCTTCAGTGGTTTCTTGTCTTATTTAGAATGAAGTTCCAGACTCCTGGCCACCTGCCCCCTCTATATTTACCTTCTGTCATGGTCCCTTAAGTTTACTAGGCTCCAGGCACATTAGCCTCCTTTCTGTTCCTTAAACATACCAACTTCATCCTTTACTTTGCAATAGCTGATCACTTGCTGGAAAGTGCATCTCCCAGAGCTGTATGGTTGGCTCTATGCCATTCATTGTTTAGGCCTCACCCCAAGGCTTTCTTTCCCTTGCTACTCATTCAAAAGTCACCCCCAGTGACTCCATATCACACAACAGTATTTGTTCCCCCAATAATTGCAAACGGTTTTTGAGGACTTAATGCTTCCCCTGTGCCAGGCCTTACTCTCAGTGCTTTACGGGTGCTATCTCATTAAGCTATCAGCTGCATGTCATACCACCATGATACCTATTTTATAGATGAAAAAAGTGACACACAAAAGAGTTAATCTGTCCAAAGTCACCTGAAAGAATTTTGTTGGTTTACCTTATTGCCTGTCTCTTCCCTCCTTGAAAGCAGATTTCTGGACCTTAGGCTTCCTGTCTGCTTGTTCCCTGCTCTCTACCTCAAAGGTGAGAACACAACCCGCCTACTTTGTGATTTTTAATGTACAGTTGGCACTCAGTAAATGGAACGTAACTTATCACCCCATCATCATAGAAATACTATCTATGGAATGCCTTGTTTGATTGGGGGGGGGGGGGCAGTGAGGATGCCAGGAAGCAGAGAGTCAACTTTATCTTCCATGTGGATTTGTACTGTGCCTGCAGTCTGAACTGGAGTCTGAACTCCCTGGACCTGTGGCTAAGCCCAGGTGTGAGCTGCAGGCACTGTAAAGGGCCAGCCACGAGCACCCAGCCCATACCCAGCCTGCACAGGCAGAGGGTAGGGCCCATAGGCTCCAGAAATGGGAACACTATGCCCTAAGCCTCTGCCAACACTGTGCTTATAGTTTACACACGGCAATTAAAAAGCGTCTACATGTCACCAACTATGATGAATGACCATAAAAAGTTTATTTAATTGAATAAAACATATAATGGAAAAAAATAATCTCCAATACCTCGAAAGGCTGTGCTGAGCATCCTCTACAGGTCATGACAAGCCATTTGACTGGGGCGGGGGGAGTTTTACATTCTGAGTAATCCTGTTCATATGAGATCTTTTAAATATACAGTTCAGAGTTTTTGCATGACAAATGTTTTTTTTGTATATAATATACATAGGAGACATTTTACTTTACTGAATTGTATTTTCCTCTGAACTATATCGTAGTTACATAAACATGGGGAAGAACATTACATAATGTAGAACAGAAAATAAGGAATATTGTATTCATTAATCATCTGAATATTAGTATTTCCCATGACAACTAAGGAGACATGGGCTGAATTTGGCTTAAAATCTATTCCATTCAAAAAGCAAAGCATCCCACAGTTTGTGTATTATTTATATTTTCAGGCTTTTGCAAACTTAGACAACTATTTATGTGTAAGATGGTGACCAAGAAGGCCAATATACTAGCATTATTTTTTTCATTACAGTAGAACAAAGTAGAATTAATTAGTGCATTCTAGATTCAACATACAAGATTTTATATGTAGAAGAGGCAGCAGCTCCCCTGTGGTCTGGTTTTCCAATATTGTTTTGAGGGTTTCCTTTAAAAGTTTAACCTAAAGTCTATTTCTTTAGTTTTTCCAACGATTCCATAAGTCATTCAAAATCTTTTGAAGATCTCTTTCTGTTTAAATTGGTAGGAGCAGATTCTCCTTTGTCCTGGGGCCTAAATGATATCCTTTGATAGGGAAATTCCAATGAGAGGTAGACTTGTGGGTGAAGGGAACTCTACACGCTCTTCCCTGATAACAACAACAGTAACAACTAAAGGGGAAAAAAATCATGAACAGAACAAACAACTTGCTGTTCATTTCAATAGAAATATTGTGGGTCTTTAAGAGACAGGTGGAATCAGGTATGAACCATTTCACTTACCTAGCCTAGAAGTCCCTTGAGAGCAGGGACCTAATTAATCTGTTGGACCCAGGCCTTTTAATATGTAATCATTTTTTGAACAACGACAAAAAATCTGCAAGAAAACATTTATAATATATGTCAAGAATTTCTACATGGGACTCCATCTGAGAAAATGCCAGTAAGGGATATATACCCAAGGAAGTGTACACTCAGATGAGTTTATATTGTGACCCATTTATTAGTATGACTTTCCCCAAAGACAACCTCAACTAACATAATCCTCCGCTAAGAATGCCAAATTTCCATAAAAACAGAATATGTGGTGCGGAGAGAAAGCTTTTACTATCTGACAAACAGTAGTTAAAATACCTAGTTCCACACTAGCTACACAATATTCTAAGAAGTAGTCTCTCAATAGCACATGGACCATGGAAACCATAGCATGTTGGCACCACAGACACATGGAGGATGGTAAAGCCTTCAGAGGCACCTTACTGTGCATGCAGATGGCATCCTGAATGATTTAGAGCACGAGATAATGCTAGAATGTAGTTAAGAAGCACAGCAGAGCAGATAGGGCGGAGGGAAGGGCCTACTCTAAGTCTGGAAAGACAAAGTCTCTGAGGTAGGGAGAAGGAAGAAAGCTGTTCCAGGTTCTCATGCTAGCTCCTCCATAAATGCCTACTGGCAGTAAATGATCAAATTACAATCTACAGAAAGAGAGTCAGGTTCTGATGAAATTAAAAAACTGTGTGACAGGAAAAAAACAATAAATGAGTATATAATTTAAAAAGCTCTATCTATAGAACAATTTCGAGAGGAGGCTCTTTTCCTGGTGCTACAGACATTCCTTCAACTGGTCAGAACAACATATCAAATATTCCAAATAGGCACCTACTTCAAACCATATACAAGTATTGACTTAAAATGGATCATCAACCTAAATACAAGCGCTAAAACCATAAACCTTTTACAGGAAAACATAGGGAAATCTCCAGGACCTTGTATTTGCCAATGGATTTTTCTTTAAAAGATTTATTTATTTATTTACTTACTTTTATCCATTTAAACCCCCTCCCACCCCCCCATTTGCTGTTTTGTGTCCATTCGCTGGGGATTCTCTGTGGCTGTTTCCTGTCCTCTCTTCTCATACTTCTCTTCCTGTCTTCACTGGGATTTGATCCTGGGGACCTCCGATGTGGGAGAGAGGTATTCTGCCACCTGCGCCACCCTAGTTCCTATTTTTTTTCGGCGCATCTCATCTTGGCTCTCCCCTGTGTCTCTTGTTATCTCATCATCTTGCTGCATGGCTTGGCGGGGTTTGGGGGCGCATGCACCTTCTATCTTTTTCTTTATTTTACTGGGAGGTACCGAGGATGGAACCCAGGTCCCTCCATATGGGAGACAGATGCCCAACCATTTGAGTCACATCCGCCCCCCCCCAATGGATTCTCATGTATGACAACAAAAGCATGAGCAACAAGGGAAAAAGTAGATAAAGTAGACTTGATCAAAATTAAAAATTTTTGTACATCAAAGGATGTTATCAGAAAGTGAAAAGACAACCGAAAAAATGGGGTAAAATATTTGGAAATCACAAATCTGATAAGGGTTTAATATCTGGAATATATTTTTAAAAAACCTCCTACCACTGAACAACAAAAAGTCAAACAACCCAATTTAAAAATGGGCAAAGCACTTGAATACACACTTCTCCAAAGATTATGTAGAAATGGCCAATAAGCACATGAAAAGATTCTCAACATCATTAAATCAGAGAAATGTAAATTAAAACTACAATGAGAGACCAGTTCACACCCACTAGGGTGGTTATTAAGAAAAAAGAAAATAACAAGTATTGGTAAGGATGTGGAGAAATTGGAACCCTCCTGCATTGCTCGTGAGAATGTAAAATGTTGCAACCACTGTGGAAAAAATTTACTGGTTCCTCAAAAAGCCGAACACATAATTACCATATGACTCAACAATTCCACTCCTAAGTATATACCCCAAAGAAATGAACACAGGGACTCAAACAGATAATTGGACACCAAAATTCATACCAGCATTGTTCACAACAGCAAAAAGGTGGAAACAACCCAAATGTCCATCAACAGACAAATGGATAAACAATATGTGGTACGGATATGTACACACACACACACACACACACACACACACACAACGGAATATTACTCAGCCCTAAAAAAGAAAGAGGTACTTATTTATGCTACAACATGCAGGAGCCTTGAAAACACTAGCTAAGTGAAAAAAGCCAGACATAAAGGACAAATATTGTATGATTCTACTTACATGAAATATCTAGAACAAGCAAATTCAGAGAGACAAAAAATAGAATAGAAATTACCAGGGGTAAAGGGGTGGAGTGAGGATGGGGGGCAAGGGTAGGGAAAGTTATTGCTTAAAAGGTAAAGAGATCCTATTTTAAATGATGAAGAAATTTTGTTAATTGATGCTGTTGACGGTAATCACTGAATTTAAACTTAAAATTCTATCTTATGTATGTTACCACAATTTTTTAAAACTGGAAAAATTCCCAAACAGAACATTATGATTTCTAAAGCCTCTCTCTGGGCATAATTACCAAAATTGCTATCAACAATATAATGTCTTAAAATTTTGTTAATCAAAATCACATCTAGGGAAGCGGATGCAGCTCAAGCGATTGGGCTCCTGCCTACGACACGGGAGGCCCCTGGTTTGGTTCCTGGTGCCTCCTAAAGAAGACAGTGAGCTGGCGCGATGGGCAGGTATGGCAAGCTGACACAACAAGATGATGCATCAAGCGACACAAAAAGAAAACATAATGAGAGACACAACAAAGCTGGGAATGGAGGTTCCCAGTGCCTCCCAAAGAGGACAAGCAGGGCCGCTGGATAGCCCAGTGGATAGGGCGCCGGCATACCACATGGGAGGCCCCGGGTTCGGTTCCCGGGGACCTCTCCTAGCGGGCAGACCGCCTTGAGAATGGCAAGCCGCCATGGGCGGGCCAGAGCCACCGTGGGCAGGGCAAA
>PVKH010015642.1:0-16014 GCA_004027955.1 Chaetophractus vellerosus
TAGGGCTAGGGTTAGGGTTTGGTTTAGGATTAGGTAAAGGCTTAATGATAGTGATAGTGTTAGTGTTAGGGTTATGTGTAGTTTTAGGGTTAGGGTTAGGATTAGTGTTAGGGTTAGGATTAGGGTTAGGGTTTGGGATAGGGTTAGTTATGTTTAGGTTTAGGGTTAGGGATTGGGTTAGAGTTAAGAATAGGGTTACAGTTAGGTTTAGATTTAATAATAGTGATAGGCTTAGGGTTAGGGTTATGGAAAGTGTTAGGATTAAGGTTGGGATAACGGTAGGGTTAGTGTTAGGGTTAAGTTTAGGGTTATGGTTAGGGTTCATGTAAGGGTTATGTTTAGCATTAGGTATAGTTTTATGATTAAGATTTAGAATAAGCAAAGTGTTAGTGTTAGGGTTAGTTTTAGGGATAGGGTTAGGGTTAGTGCTAAGGTTATGGTAAGGTTTAGGGTTTGGTTTAAAGATAGGGATTGGGTTTGGCTTAGAGTTAGGGTTAGGGTTTGGGTTATGTTTAAGGTTAGTGTTGGGCTTAAGGTTAGCTTTAGGTTTAGGTTTAGAAATAGCAATAGGTTTAGTGTTAGGGTTAGGTATAGAGTTAGGGTTTGGTTTGGCATTAGGGTTAGCATTAAGTTTAGGGTTAGGTTTAGAGTTAGGGTAGGGATTGGTATAGAGTTAGCATTAGGTTTAGAGTTAGCTTCTGGGTTACTGTCAAGGTTAGGTTTAGGATAGGGCTATGGTTAGGGTTTTGGTTAGGTTTAGGTTTAGGGTTAGCATGAGGTTCAGTTTTAGGGTTAGTTTTGGGGTAGGGTTAGGGTTAGTGTTAAGATTATGGTAGGGATAGTTGGAGGGTTAGGGTTCGGGTTAGGGTTATAATTAGTGGTAACGTTAGATTTAAGGTTAACTTTTCATTTTGAATTATATTTAGGATTAGGGATAGGAATAGGTTTAGTGTTAGGGTATGGTTATGGCTAGTGTTAGTGTTAGGATTAAGGTGTGGGTTATGTTTAGGATTAAGGAAAGGTCTTCATTTTGTGTTAGGGTTAGATTTCTGGATAAGGAAGTTTTAGAGTTAGATTTAGGGTTAGTGTTATATTTATGGTTAGGTTTAGGTTTTTGGGATAGCAATAGTGCTAGAATTTGCATTAGGGATAGGTTTAGGGTTACATTTAGGGTTAGGTTTAGCTTTCATTTAGGGTTAGGGTTTAGGGTTAGGGTTAGGGTTAGGGATATATTTTGGATTAAGCTTAATTTAAGGGTTAGGTTTAATGTTACATTTAGGATTATGGTTAGGATTAGGGATAGGAAGAGAGCCAGTGTTATGGTTAAAGTTAGGGATAGGCTTACTTTTATGGTTAGGGTTAGGATTAAGGATAGGGCTTGGGTTTGTGTTATGGTTAGATTTAGGGATAGTAATAGGTTTAGCTTTAGGGTTAGGGTTTGGGTTAGTTTATGGTTTTGGTTAGGGAAAGATTTAGGGAAAGGATTAAGGATAGGGTTTGGGTTTGGGTTAGTGTTTAGGTTAGGGATAGGGATAGGGATAGGGTTATGGTTAAGTTCAAAATTATGGTTATTGAAATGGTTTCAGAGTTTTATTTAATTATGAATTCCAAAAATATAAATTGAATTATTCTTGTAAACTTATCTGTTCATCTGGGCATGATTAAGTTATGATAAGGGCATTAACTGGGCCACATCAGGAGGGTGTTGGGCCCCACCCCTCAGTGGGCGTGGCCTCATGTACAAAGGCTAGGCAGCAGATCTGATTTGCAGAGATTTACAGAAGCAGATTTGAGAAGTAGTTCTGATGTTGGAGTGAGCCAATCGCCAGATAGTCTACAGCTGGCCTTGTGGAGAGACGCAACACAGAGTCTCATGGTCTACAGCTGAACTTGTGGTGGAAGCAGAAGCTAAGCCCAGAGAGAAATGCAGCCTCAGGAACAGACGAACCCAAAGGCCTGAGCCTTTGCAGATGTTGGCAGCCATCTTGCTCCAACATGTGGACTTTGGTGAGAGAAGAACTTTATGCTTTTTGGCCTGGTAACTGTAAGCTTCTACTGCAAATAAATACCCTTTATAAAGACCGACCAGTCTTTGGTATATTTCAAAATGCACACCTGTGGCTGACTGAAACAGAATTGGTACCAAGGAGTGGGGAAGTGCTTTTTGCAATTACCAAAATGTTGGAAAGGTTTTATAAAAGGGTAAGGGGTATTTTGGGGAAGAATTGTGAAATGCTTGATGGAAAAGGCCTAGATCACTTAAATGAGGCTGTTGATAGTAATATGGACGCTAAAGAGACTTTCTATGATGCCTTAGAAGTTAATGATGAAACTATTGGAACCTGGAGGAAAGGCGATCCATGTTATAAAATTGCAGAGAACTTAGCAAGATTAACTCCCGGTGTTATACAGAAGACAGAATTTGAAATTGGCAAACCTGAGCATTTAGTTGAAGTACTTTCCAAAGTAAACCCAGAGAATGTGGCTTGGTTTCTCCTTGTAGCTTATAGCAAACTGCTAGATGAAAGAAATACACTAAGGACTGAACTTTTGGGCACAAAGAAAACAGAGACTGATTCCAGAACTTCCAACTTTCTGGAAATTAAGTGTCCAATTCAAAGTGCCCCATTTGAACATTTAGCTAAACCTGGAAATTGTAAATCAGAATTGAAGATGGGGTTATCTAGGAAAGACTTGTGGAAAGTCTTACTGTCTGATGGCTTGGACCCCTGCTTCCTGCATGCTAAACCAACAAAGTTTTTGAGGGAACTGTGTGAACAAAACCACTGTTCACTTGGACTAAAAAGGACATGGAAAGGAGACATTGAAGGAGAAACAGCTTTAAAGAGAAAACCATGGAAGCTGAGATCTGAAATCAAGACATCGCCTTAGGCCAAGGGAGGAACCCCACCCATGTGTCCAGTGAGGGTGTGTTTGCCTGGGAGGTTGAAGAGCGTGGATGTCCCCACCCAATGTTCTGGGAGAGTTTTGCCACTCCAGGGTACAGGGAGGGTAGAGCACATTCCTCAAATATTAGGGCAATTAAGGTCAGCACCCCATAGGTCTGAGAGGGCTGCTCCTGTCCCCCATGGATTAGGGAAGGCCAGGTGGTCAACTAGTTGCTCTGAAAAGTTTGGGCCTGTGTGCCAAAATTTAGAGAAGGCCAGTGGCCAACTCGTTGCTCTGAGATAGTTGAGCCTGGGTGTCAAAAGTTAGGGGGAATGTTGTCTTCACCTCACTGTACTATGGGTGCTAAGGCTCTATCCCCACAATTGGGTAATGTGGGGCAATCACCCCAACCCACTTGGAGGGTGAGGTCTGCAACTTGGTCAAACCCAGATGCTTGATGAGGGTGGAACCAAGAAAATGGCTATTAGGCAAGCCTGTGGAAAGGGTGGGTTCCCATGTGGCCCCAAGGAGAAAGAGGAACCCAAAGGCCTGAGCCCTTGCAGACATCAGCAGCCATCTTGCTCCAACACATGGAATTTGGTGAGGGAAGAACTTTATGCTTTGTGGCCTGGTAACTGTAAGCTTCTACCACAAATAAATACCCTTTATAAAGACTGACCAGTCTTTGGTATATTTCAAAAGGCACACCTGTGGCTGACTGAAACAGTTATGTTTAGATTTAGGATTAGATTTAGGGTTATGGTGAAGTTTAGGTTTAGGGGTAGGTTTAGTGTTAGGGTTAGGGTAAAGTTAGGTTTAGGACTAGGCTTAGCATTTTTTATTAGAATAGTTTTAGTGTTAGAGTTAGAGTAAGGTTTAGAGTTAGGGTTAAGGATAGGGATAATGTGCAGTTTAGGGTTAGGATAATGGTCGGATTAAGTATAGGAATAGTGTTAGATTTAGTTTTAGGTTTAGGGATAGGGATAGATTTAGGGTTAGGGTTAGGGTTAGTGATAGGCATAGGTGTTGGGTTAGTGTTAAGCTTAGGGTTAGGAATAGGGTTAAGTTTAGGGTTAGGGTTAGGGTTACATTTAGGACTAGGGTAGGGACAGGGTTAGGGTTAGGTTTAGGGTCATGGTTAGAGATAGGGATATGGATCACATTATGTTTATTGTTAGGGTTATGGTAAGGATTAGGGAAAGGGATAGGTTTATTGTTAGGGTTAAGTTTAGCAATAAGTTTAGTGTTATGTTCAGTGTTAGGTTTAGGGTTAGTGAAAGTTTTAGGGTCAGGATTAAGTTTTGGCCACTTGGTTAGGATTAGGGTCAGGGTTGGTTTTATATTTAGGGATAGCAATATGTTTAGGGTTGGATTTAGGGATATGATGAGGGGTAAGGTTAGCATTTGGGTGAGCATTTTGGTAGGTTGTTGGTTTGCTTCATGGTTAGTTTTAGGGTTAGGTATAGGGTTAGAGTTAAGGTTAGGATTAGGGTAATGGATTGCATTAGGGATAGGGTTAGGGTTACAGATAGGCAGATGGTTAGGATTAGGGTTAGGTTAGGCTTAGGATTAGTGATATGCTTAGGGTTAGATTTAGGGTTAGGGTTAGTGTTAGAGTTATGGTTAACGTTAAGGTTAGGTTTAACATTACATTTAGGATTTTGATTAGGATTAGGGATCAGAATAGTGTTAGTGTTAGTGTTAGGGTTAGGGTTAGAGTTAGCATTACTGTTAAGATAAGTTTAAGGGTTAGGATTAAGTATAAGGCTTGGGTTTGTGTTAGGGTTAGGGTTAGGGATAGGCCTCAGATTTGGTTTTGGGCTAAGGTTAGTGTTAGTGTTAGGGTTAGAGTTAAGTTTAGGGATAGGTATATATTTAATGATTGTGATACTGTTAGTGTTAGGGTTATGGATAGTGTTAGGATTAGGGTTAGGCATAGGGTTAGATTTAGATTTAGATTTAAGGATAATGACAGGGTTAAGGTCAGGGTTTGAGTTAGGTTTTGGGTTAGAGATAGGGATAGTGTTAGCATTAGGTTTAGGGTTAGGTTTGGGATTATGGATAGGGATAGTTTTAGGGTTAAGTTTAGGGTTAAAGATAGGGATAGATTTAGGGTTACAGTTATGCTTAGGGTTAAATTTAGGGTTATGGTTAATGTTAGATATTGGATTATGATTAGGATTAGGGATAAGAATAGTGTTATTGTTAGGGTTAGGATTAGAGTTAGGGTTAGGCTTAAGATTAACTTTATAGGGTTTTGGTTAGGGTTTGTTTTGTGTTAGGGTTATTGATAGGGATAGTGTTAGCAGTAGTGTTTGGTTTAGGTTTGGGACTAGGGATCGAGTTGTTAGGCTTAATTTTAGAGTTATGTTTAGGGATAGAGTTAGGATTCGGGTTAGGTTTAGAGATAGGATTAACATTAGGTTAGGGTTAACTTTAGGTAAAGTATTATGGGTAGGATTAGGGATAAAAACAGTGTTAGTGTTTTAGTGTTAGGTTTAGGGTTAGCATTAGGGTAAGGCTAAGGTTTAGGGATAGGATGAAGAATAGGTATTGGGTTTGGGTTAGTGTTTCAGTTAGAATTTTGGATATGTTTAGTGTTAGGGTTAGGGTTAGGTTTAGAATTAGGGTTAGTGTTAAGTTTAGTTTTAGCAATAACAATAGGGTGAAGGTTAGGTTTAGGGATAGTGTTAGAGTTAGGGTTAGCATTAGTGTTAGGTTTAGGGTTAGGATTAAGATTAGATTTAGGGATAGCAGTTGGGTTAGTGTTAGGTTTATTGTTAGGGATAGGGATAGAGTTAGTGTAAGTTTTAGGACTAGGAAAAGGAAAGGATTAGTGTTTTGGTTAGGGTATAGGCTTAGGGTTAGGTATATGGAGAGAATTAGGGTTAGGGTTAGGGTAAGTGTTAGTGTAAGCTTTAGGGATAGGGTTAGGGATAGGGTTAGGGTTAACTTTAAATTTAGGATTATGGTTAGGAATAGAGTAAGGAAAAGGTTTAGTGTTAGTGTTTGAGTTAGGGTCATGGTTAGCATTAGGCTTAGGTTAAGGTTTAGGGCTAGGATAAAGAATAGGGATTGGGTTTGTGTTACAGTTATGGATAGGGATATGGATAGGGTTACATTTAGTGTTAAGGTTAGGGTTAGGGTTAGTGTTAGAGTTATGGTTAAGTTTAGGTTTAGGTTTGTGGATAACAATAGGTTTAGGGTGAGGGTTAGAGATAGGGTTAGGGTTAGGTTTAGCATTAGTGTTAGGGTTAAGATTGGGATTAGGGATAAGGATAATCATAAGCTTAATGTTCGGGTTAGGATTATGGATAGATTTAGGTTTAGGTTTATGTTTAGAGTTAACATTAAGGTTAGTGTTAGTGTTAGGGTTATGGCTGGGGTTATGCTGTGGGTTAAGGAAAGGCTTCAGAATAGGGCTTGGGTTTGTGTTAGTGTTAGTATTAGGGTAGGGTTAAGTGTTAGATTTAAGATTAGGTTTAGGGATAGCAATAGAGTTAGAGTTTGGGATAGGGTTATGTTTAGCATTAGGTTTAGTGTTAGGGTTATGTTTAGAGTTATGGTTAGGTTTAGGGTTAGAGATAGGGTTAGGCTTGGGGTTAGGCTTAGGGTTAGCATTAGGGTTAGTGCCATGGTTAGATTTAGGATTAAATTTACAATTAATGTTAGGGTTAGGGTTAGGTTTACAGTTATATTTGGGGTAAGAATAGTGTCAGTGTTAGAGTAAGGTTTAATGTTAAGATTAGGGTTAGTGTTAGTGATAGGGATAGAGTTAAGGTTAGGGTTATGGTTAGAATTAGATATAGGAATAGTGTGAGATTTAATGTTAGGGTTAGGGATAGTGATAGATTTAGTGTTCAGATTAGTGTTAGAGTTAGGCATAGGTGTAGAGTTAGTTTTAGGTTTAGGATTAGGGATATAGTTAGGTTTATGGTTAGCTTTAGGGTTACAGTTAGGACTAGGTTAGGGACAGGGTTAAGGTTATGTTTAGGGTCACAGTTAGGGATAGGGATATGAATAGAATTATGTTTAGGGTTATGGTTATGGTAAGTATGAGGGAAAGGGATAGATTTAGAGTTCAGTTTAGTGTTAGGGTTAGTGATAGCAATTAGTTTAGTGTTACAGTTAAGGTAAGGGTTAGGGTTAGAGTCACAGTTATGGTTAGCATTAGTTTTAAGTTTAGGGATATGGTTAGTGTTGTGGTTAGGGATGGGGTAGGGTTAGGGTTAGGGTTATGGTTATCATTAGAGTTAATGTTAGGTTTAGGGTTGGGGACGGCTCAATAGCCCAGTGGATAGGGCGTCGGCATACCACATGGATAGTGATAGAGTTAGGGTTAGGGTTATGCTTAGTGTTAATGTTCAGTTTAGTTTTTACATTACCTTTAGGATTATGGTTATGATTAGGGATAAGAATAGGGTTATTGCAATTGTTATGGTTAGGGTTAGGGTTAGCTTTATGTTTAGTGTTAGATTTAAGGATAGGGCTTGTGTCTTTGTTAGAATTAGGGTTAAGGAGAATGATAGGGTTAGCTTTATGGTTAGAGTTAGGTTTAGGTTTAGGGTAAGACTTAGGGATAGGATTAGTGTTAGGGTTAGTGTTTGGTTTAGGGAAAGACAGGATTAGGGTTTGTTTTAGGGTTATGGTTAGGGATAGGTTTAGATTTAGGATTATGGTTAGGGTTGCAGCTAGGATTAGGTTAGGGAGTGGGTTAGGGTTATGTTTAGGTTTACAGATAGGGATAGGGATATGGATAACATCAAGTTTATGGTTAGGGCTATGGTAGGGATTAGGAAAAGTGATCAGTTTAGGGTTAGGGATAGGTTTAGGTTTAGGTTTAGGTTTAGGGATAGTGATAAGTTTAGTGTTAGGTTTAGGGTAAGGGTTGGGGTTAGAGTCATGGTTAAGATTAGCATTAGGGTTAAGGCTAGTGATTGGGTTAGTGTTAAGGTTAGGGTTGGGGATAGGGTTAGTGTAAGGGTTATGGTAGGGATAGAGTTAATGTTAGGATAAGGGTTAATGTTAGGTTTAGGATTATGATTAGGATTATGAAAAGAAATAAGTTTAGTGTTAGGGTTTAGGTTATGGATAGGGTTTGCATTAGCTTTAGGGTAGGGTTTAGGTTTAAGATTAGGGATAGGGATTTGGTTATGGGTAGTGTTAGGGGAAAGGTAGGGTTAGTTTTAGGGTTAGGGTTAGGGTTAGGGTTAGGGATAGAGTTATGTTTAGGGTTACATTTGGGTTTAGGGATAGTGATCTGGTTAAGGTTATGTTTAAGGATAGGATCAGGTTTAAGGGTATGTTTAGGTTTAGCATTACAGTTAAGGTTAGGCTTAAAATCAGGGTTAGGTTTAGATTTAGTGATAGCGGTAGGTTTTGGGTTAGAGTTAGTGGTAGGATTAGGGATAGGGATATGTTTAGGGTTTGGGTTTGAGTTAGCTTTAGTGTTAGGGGCAGGGTGAGGGTTAGGGATAGGATTAGGGATAGGGATAGTGTTAGGGTAAGGGTTAAGTTTACATATAGGCATAGGTTGAGGGTTAGGGTTAGGGTTAGTGTTAGAGTTAGGGTCAGTTTTAATTTTAGTGTTAGGTTTAGGGTTAGGGTTAGGGGTAGAGATATTGTTTCAGGGTTTCGGCTAATGTTACATATAGGCATAGGATTAGGCTTAGTGTTAGGGATAGGTTTCGGTTTAGGTTTAGGTATATGCTTAGGTTTAAGGATAGATTTATTGTTAGTGTTAAGGTTATGGTTAATGTTAAGGTTAGGTTTGATGTTACATTTAGAATTATGGTTATTATTAGGGATAGGAACAGGTTTAGTGTTAGGGCCAGGATTAGGGTTAGCCTTAGTGTTAGGGTAAGTGTTATGGTAAGGATTAGAATATGGCTTTGGTTTTTGTTAGGCTTAGGGTTAGGGTTAAGGATTGGCCTAGGCTTATGGTTGTGGTTATGGTTAGGGTTAGGGTTAGAGTTAGGTTTAGGGTTAGGTTTAGGTTTAATGGTAGCAATAGTGTTAGTGTTAGGGTTATTGATATTTTTAAGATAGGGTTAATTAGGGTTAGGGTTAGGGTTTGGGTTAATGTTAGGGTTAGGTATAAGGATAGCTTTGGTGTTAGGTTTAGGGTTTGGCTTGGGATTAGGGATAGGAGTATTGTCAGGATAGGGATAGCATTAAGTGTTAGGGTAAGGGTTATGGTTAGGATTAGGTAGAAGAATAGTGTTAGATTTAGTGTTAGGTTTAGGGATAGAGATAGAGTTAGGGTTATGGCTAAGGTTAGATTTAGGGTTAGGTTAGGTTGAAGTATTGTCAGGGTAAAAGTTAGGGTTGGGGTAGGGATAGGGTTAGGTTTAGGGTTATGGTCATGGTTAACAGTAGGGTTATGGGTAATGTTAGGTATAGGATTATGGTGAGGATTAGGGATAAGAATGTTGTAAGTGTAAGGTTTCAGGTTAGATTTTGGTTAGGGTTAATGTTAGGGTTAGGGTAAGAGTTAGGGATAGGATTAAGGATTGGGATTGGGTTTGGGTTATGTTTAGTGTTAGGTATAGGGATAGCGTTTGTTAGGTTAACTTTACATTTAAGATTATGATTATGATTAGGGATAGGAATAGGTTTAATGTTATTTTTGTGTTACTGTTAGGGTTAACATTAGTGTTAGGCTGTGGGTTAGGGCTAGGGTTAAGTATAGGGCTTGGTTTTGTGTTAGGTTTAGGGTTAGGGATAGGGATGGTGTTAGGTTTAGTGTTAGGGTTAGGGTTAGTGTTTGATTCATGGCTAGGCTTAGGTTTATGTTTAGGGATATCAATAGGGTTAGAGTTTGGTTTAGGGGTAGGGTTAGGTTTAGGGTTATGTTTAGCATTAGGATTAGTGTTTGAGTTAGGGTTAGGTTTATATTTAGATATAGCCTTAGGGTTAGGGTTAGGGTTAGGTTTAGAGGTTGCATTAGGGTTCCCATTTGGGTTAGGGTTAGGGTTAATGTTAGGGTTAGGTTTAAGGTTACCTTTAGAATTATGGTTGGGATTAGGTATAGGAATAGTGTTAGTGTTATGGTTAGGCTTAGGGTTAGGTTTAGCATTAGTTTTAGGGTTAGGATAAGGGTAGGGCTTGCTTTTGTTTTATGGTTATGGTTAGGGATAGTATTAGGTTTAGCTTTAGGGTTAGGGTTAGATTCTGGTTTAGGTTAGGTTTAGGCTTAGTAATAGGAATAGTGTTAGCATTAGGGTTAGGGTTAGGTTTAGTGAAAATATTGAAAAGGATTTGGTTTGGGTTAGTGATTGGGTTAGGGATAGGTTTAGGGTTGGGGTTAGGGTTAATGTTAGCTTATGGGGCAGGGTTAAGGTTAGGGTTAGGATAAGGGTTAGGGTTAAGGTTAGAGGTAGGATTAGGATCAGGGATAGGGATAGTGTTAGGTTAAGGTTATGGTTACAGATAGTGATAGGGTTAGGGTTACAATTACGGTTAGGGTTAGGGTTAGGGCTAGGGTTAGGGTTAGGTTTAGGGTTATGGTTAGAGGTAAGATTAGGATTATAGATAAGGATAGTGTTATGGTTAGTGTTATGGTTTTGAATTGTGATAGAATTAGGGTTAGAATTAGGTATAGGTTTAGGGAAATGGTTCAAGTTAGGGTTATGGTTATTTTTAGAGTTAAATTTAGAGTTAGGTTAGTGTTAGGTTTAGGGTAAATTTAGGTTTAAGGATAGCAATAGGGGTAGGTTTAGGGTTTGGGTTAGGGTTGGGATTAGGTATAGGGGTAGTGTTAGGGTTAAGTTTAGGTTTGGTGATAGGGATAGCTTTAGTGTTTGGGTTTTGTTTACAGTTATCTTTAAGGTTAGGGTTAACATCAGGTATAGGTTTGTGGTTAGGGTTAGGGATAGGATTAGGGTTAGTGTTAGGGTTAGTGTTTGGGTTAGGGTAAGGTATAGGGAAAGGATTAAGGAAAGGCTTCATTTTGTGTTTTTGTTAGGGTTAGTTTTGGGGATAGAGATAGTATTAGGGTATGGTTTAGGGTTAGGGATAGGGATAGAGTTAAGGTAAGGATTAGGGTTAGGAGAGGAATAGATTTAGGATTATGGTTAGCGTTATTTTTATGTTTAGGGATATGGTGAGTTTAGGGTTAGGGTTAAGGTTAAGTTTAGTGTTAGGGTTAGGGTTATGGTTAAAGTTAAGATTAGGTTTAGCATTATGATTAGGATTATGGTTAGGATTAGGAATAGGAATAGGGTTAGTATTAACATTAGTGTTACCGTTCGCATTGGGCTTAGGATAAGGATTAGCAGTAGGACTAAGAATAGGGCTTCAGTTTGTGTTGGGTTAGGGTTAGGGATAAGAATAGTGTTATGGTTAGGGTTAAGATTAGGGTTAGGATTAGGGTTAGGGTTATGGGTATGTTTAGGTTTAGGGTTAGTGTTAGTGTTAGCATTATGGTTATGGTTAAAGTTATGTTTAGGTTTAATGATATGTTTAGGATTATGTTTAGGATTAGGGATAGGAATAGGGTTCATGATATGGTTAGGGTTAGAGTTCGGGTTAGCATTAAGATGAGGGTAAGAGTTTGAGTTAGGATTAAGATAAGGGTTTGGATTTGTGTTAGGGTTAGGATTAGGGATAAAGATAGTCTTAGGTTTAGGGATAGCGTTAGAGTTAGTGTTAATATTAGATTTATGGGGAGGTTTAAGTTTAGGTTTAGGGATAGCAATAGGGTTAGGTTTAGGGTTAACGATAGTATTAGGTTTAGGTTTAGGGATAGCCATAGGGTTAGAGTTTGTGTTAGGGATAGGGTTAGGGTGAGGATTAGGGTTAGGTATAGTGTTAGGTTTATGTTTAGAGTTAGGGTTAGTTTTAGATTTAGGGATAGCAATAGAGTTAGGGTTAAGTTTAGGGTTAGGGTTAAGGTTAGGATCAAGGTTATGGTTATGGTTAGGTGGAGGGTTAGGGCTATGGTTAGGGCTGTGGTTAGTGTTAGGTTTAGGATTAGCATTAGTGACAGGGTTATGGTTAGTTTTAGGGTTATTGTGAGAGTTAGTGTTAAGGTTAGGGATAGGGATAGGGTTAGTTTTAGGGTTATGGTTAGAGTTAGGATTAGGGTTAATGTTTGGTTTAGGGTTAACTTTACATTTAGGATTATGTTTAGGATTAGGGAAAGGAATAGGTTTAGTGTTAGGTTTAGGGATACAGTTTGGGTTAGGGTTGGTTTAGGGTATGCATTAGGGATAGGTTTGATGATAGGGTTAGTGTTAACATTATGTTTAGGATTATGGTTAGCATTTTGTTTATGAATAGTGTTAATGATAGGGTTAGAGTAAGGTTTAGGGCTAGGGTTAGGGATAGGGATAGCATTAAGTGTTAGGGTAAGGGTTATGGTTAGGATTAGGTAGATGAATAGTGTTAGATTTAGTGTTAGGGTTAGGGATAGAGATAGAGTTAGGGTTATGGCTAAGGTTAGATTTAGGGTTAGGTTGAAGTTTAAGGATAGGGTGAGGGTTAGAGTTAGGGATAGGGATAGGGTTACCTTCAGGGTTAGGGATATGTTTAGGGTTTGGTTACTTTTAGGGTTAGGTTTAAGTTTAGGGATAGGGTGAGGGTTAAGGGTAGGTGTAGGGATAGGTAGGTTTAGGAATAGGTTTAGGTTTAGGGTTAGGGTTTATATTAGGGTTAAGGTTAATGTTAGGGTAAGGTTTAATGTTACCTTTAGGATGATGGTTAGGATTAGGGATAGGAATAGGTTTAGTGTTATGGTTAGCCTTAGAGTTAGGGTTACCATTAGGGCTAGGGTTTGGATTAAGGATAAGGCTTGCATTTGTGTTATTGTTAGGGTTAGGGATAGTGATAGGTTTAGCTTTAAGTTTAAGGTTAGAGTTAGCTTTAGGGTTAGGTTTAGCTTTAGTGATAGGAATAGTGTTAATGTTAGGGATATATTTAGGGTTAAAGTTAGGGTAAAATTTAGGGAAATGATTAAGGATAGGATTTGGTTTAGGTTAGTGTTTGGGTTAGTGGTAAGAATAAGGAATAGGATTAGAATTAGGGTCATGGTTAGGATTAGGATTAGTTTTAGGGATATGGTGAGGGTTAGGTTTAGGGTTAGGGTTAGCCTTTGGGTTAAGTTTAAGGTTAGGAATAGGGTTAGGGTTATGGTTAAGGTCAGAGTTTAGGTTTAGGGTTAGGTTTCAGTCACTGTTTGAGTTATGGTTAGGGTCAGGGTTAGGTTTAGATTTATGTATAACCATATGTTTAGGTTTAGGTTTAGGGTTAGGATTAGGGATAGGGATTGTGCTAAGGTTTGGGTTAGGTTTAGGGATAGGGATCAAGTTATGGTTTGGTTAAGGTTTAGTGAGAAGATAGGGTTAGGTTTAGTGTTAGTTTCAGTGTAAGGTTTAGGGATATGATGAAGGTTAGGGTTAGCATTAGTGAGAGCATTAGAGTAAGGTGATGGTTATCCTCAGGGTTAGTGTTAGGGTTAGGTGTAGGGTTAGAGTTAAGTTTAGGATTAGGGTTACAGATAGTGTTAGGGATAGGGTTAGGATTAGGGTTTGGGTTGGGGTTAGGTTAGGGTTAGGGATAGGGATAGCATTAGATTTAGAGTTAGAGTGTGGGTTAATATTAAGGCTAGGGATAGTGTTAGGTTTAAGATTAAGGTTAGGGATAGGTTTAGATTTAGTGTTAGGGTTATAGTTAAGGTTAACTTTAGTGTTGTGGTTAACATTAGGTATAGGATTATGATTAGGATTAGGGATAAGAATAGTGTTAGTATTACTGTTAGGGTTAGTGTTAGCATTAGAGTTAGGGTTAAGGTTAGGTTTAGATTTAGGGATAGTGATAGGGTTATGTTTAGGGTTTGGGTTTGCATTAGAGTTAGAGATAGGGACAACATTAGCATTAGGGTTAAGTTTAGGTTTGGGATTAGGGATAGGGATGATTTTAGGCTTAAGGTTAGTGTAATGGATAGGGATAGAGTTAGGGTTTGGGTTAGGTTTAGAGTTTTGATTAACGTTAGTGTGGGATTAACTTTAGGTATAAAATTATGGCTAGGATGTGGGATAAGAACAGTGTTAGTGTTAGGGGTAGGTTTAGGGTTAGCGTTACAGTTAGGGTTGGGGTTAGGGTTAGGATTAGGGATAGGGATAGTATTAGAGTTAGGGTTAAATTTAGGGATAGGGATAGAGTTAGGTTAATGGTTAGGTTTAGGGATAGGAATATGTTTAGTGTCTTGGTTAGGGTTAGGTTTAGGGTTAGGTATATGGTGAGAATTAGGGTTAGGGTTAGTGTTAGTGTAACATTTAGGGATAGGAATGGGGTTAGTTTTGGGGTTAGGTTTAACGTTATCATTAAGGTTAACTTTACATTTAGGATTATGGTTAGGATAAAGGATAGGAATAGTGCTAGTGTTAGTGTTAGGGTTAGGGTTAGGGTTAGAGTTAGCATTAGGCTTAGATTAAGGGTTAGGGCAAGGATAAAGAATAGGGCTTGGGTTTATTTTAGGGTTACAGATAGTCATAGGGATAGGGTTAGGTTTAGCATTAAGGTTACAGTTAGGATTAGTGGTAGAGTTATGGTTAAGGTTAGGTTTAAGTTTAGGGATAAAAATAGGGTTAGGGCTAGGGTTAGTGTTTGGGTTAGGGTTATTGTTAGGGTTAACATTAGGGTTAGGGTTAACTAATCATTTAAGTTTATGGTTAGGATTAGGAATAGGAATAGGTTTCGTGTTAGGTTTAGGGTTATGGTAACTGTTAACACTAGGGTTAGGGTGTGGGTTAGTGGAATTATTAAGTATAGGGCTTGGCTTCGTGTTAGGATTAGGGTTAGGGATAGTCATAGTGTTAGGTTTAGTGCTATGGTTGTTTTTTTAGATTTGCCTTTTTCTTTATTACATATCCCCCACTTTCTGCTAGTTCTTGCTGTGTTATTTCTTGTGTTCTTCCATGTCTGCTTGCCCCCCACCTGCAGCGACCCACAGAGTCTGCTTCACTGCACAGTGGCCTGCCTGCTCACTGGGGCTTGCCCTGCTCATGGGGGCTTACCCTGACCATGGTGGCTTGCCCTGCCCATGGTGGCTTTGCCTTGCCCACAGCAGCTTTGCCCTGTCCATGGCAGCTTGCCTTCTCAAGATGGTCTGCCCACCCGAGGATGTCCCAGGAACTGAACCTGGGTTGGTTTTAGTTGCATGGTTAGTTTTAGGTGTAGGGTTAGCAATAGGCTTACAATTTGGGTTAGGGGTAGGTTTAGGGTTAGGTTTAGGGTTAGGTTTAATGTTTGGTTTATGTTTAGAGTTAAGTTAGGATTAGATTTAGGGATAAGGATAGAGTTAGTGTAAGGGTTAGGATTAGGGATAGGAATAGTTTTAGTGTTTTGGTTAGGGTTAGGGTTAGGGCTATGTATATGGCAAGAGTTAGGGTTAGGGTTAGGGATAGGGTTAGCATAAGGTTTAGCCATAGGGATAGGGTTGGTGTTATGGTTATGGTTAGAGTTAACATTAAGTTTAGGGTTAACATTAGGTTCAGGATTATGGTTAGCATTAAGAATATGAATAGGTTTAGTGTTAAGGTTAAGATTAGGGTTAGGGTTTGTATTAGGTTTAGTGTAGGGTTTAGGGTTAGGATTAGGCATAGGGGTTGTGTTAAGGTTAGGGTTAGGTTTAGGTATAGGGATTGAGTTATGGTTAGGGGTAGGGTTAGGGTTAGAGATAGGCTTAGGTTTAGTGTTAGGGTTAGTGTTAGGTTTAGGGTATGATGAGGGTTAGGTTTAGCATAAGGGAGAAGATTAGGGTAGGGTGACACCTTCAGGGCTAGTGTTAGGGTTAGTTGTAGGGCTGGGTTTAAAGATAGGATTAGGGTTACAGATAGTGTTAGGAAAAGGGTTACAGATAGGCATAGGGTTAGGGTTAGGGTTAGGGTTAGTTTAGGCTTAGGGTTACTGTTATGTTTAGGGTTAGGGTTATGATTAGGGTTAGTGTTAGGTTTATGTTTAACATTAACTTTAGGCTTAATGTTACATAAAAGATTATGGTTAGGATTAGGGATTGGAATAGGGTTTGATTTAGGGTTATGGTTAGGGTTAGCACAAGTGTTAGGGTAAGGGTCAAGGTTAGAATTAAGGGTGAGGCTTGGGTTTGTGATAGGGTTAAATTTT
>PVKH010015643.1:0-16016 GCA_004027955.1 Chaetophractus vellerosus
GGGATCTTAACTGTAATTTCAAACTGCATCTGGGTTTTCTGAAACTATGTGATTTGACATGAGGTTCACAGAGAGTTTAGGCCTCTCCAAACTTTAGCTCTTTCATGCCTAGAAAAACAGGTGGCAGGATCTAGGAAGAGATGTGAGAAGGGAGGGGGTTGTAATCCCCTAATGGGGGTGCAAGTAAATAAGCAATTGGCTTGTGCAGTGGTGGGCACTGGAAAGGGGCACTCAAAAACTGGTATTTCTTACCCACCAAACAGGGTGGCCTTTGGTAGAACAAATCTGCACCATGGTTTTCCCCCCTTTGGACAATGAGTTCTTAAGCAATTGCTTTTGGAGAAAGGGGTTGGTTGCTCGAAGAAGAAGGGGGAAAATGGCCATGAGGCTTCTAGTTGCCGTCAGCCCCTCCGGTCACCACTCTGATGGGGGTAGCTGCTTCACTTCTACCCTCCTCAATGCTGATTTCCATTTGTTGTGGATCTTCTCTCCTGGTTATTAAGAGTGCAGAGGGAACTAAGACAGAAAGAACTCAGGCTCTATGAGGGAGAACAAAAATGTAGATGAAGAGAAAGCATGAGGATTGCAAAGTACACGCTTGGCAGGGGAGGGGGTGATCACCTCCCTGGAGGGGCAGGAAACCTGGGGCTGAACAACATGAAAGCCCTCCTGGAGGAGGTGGCTGGGAGCTAAGCTGTGAAGGCTGAGTTCACAAGGAGACGATGCAGACAAGATTGACTCTAGCCTGAGCACATGCACAAAGGTGTGAAGATTCAGAGCAGCCTGGAACTGTGTGGGCTTGAATTGCTCTGTGGGGTTTATAACTGTTCAGGAGGAAAGGAAACAGAACAGGGTGGGATAGAGGCACACTCAAGCATTTGGCCAAGGAATCCCAGGGGGAGAGGGTCTTCCCTGAGCTCCACCCAGCCCAGAATGAGCCTTGAGCCAACATGGGACCCCTAGGAGGGCAGTTAGAATCTTTCAACTAGACAGGACTTTAGAAATCATCCATTGGCTCCCCAACCCACACCTTGGGCTCAGTTCACCATCACAAGCTTAGCAGCTAGAAAGCTCTCCCAGGACTAACCTGAAGCGACTCCAGCTTACCACTTAGAGCCTTGGGATAAGCTGTGAATCCAAGCCTCTCCTCCCTCTCCCAAGGTACAAGCCCTTCAGCTTGTTCTCATCCCCTACTAGGTTGTATGGCCAAGAATTCTCTCCCCTCCCAGCACTCTCTCACATTTCCACTGTTTCCCCAGGAACTTACTTCCCTTCCACCTCAGCTTTTCCACAGAATGTTTATTCCTCCCCATTCTCCTCCTTACTTTAAACCTGACTGGCAGCACTTTATAGGGAACTGCCTTCTCTAAGGCCCTCTGGGGTGGAAGCTGCAGGACCTGCGTGCCTCAAGGCAGGAAGATGGAGTCAGGGCGGTCACTCATCCCATTTCCAACACCCCATTCTCACAACATGGCAAACTCTCGCAACAATTGCCTTCTTTGCTCTTTTATTGGGGTGACTGAGCATAGCTGGAGGAAATCCCATAGGCACTCTGCTTGGATAATATAATATACTCTCATGAGCTTAACAAGCATCTATATGCTGATGTCTCCTAAATCTACATTTACAGCTCCAACATCTTTTCCAAGTTCTATATGCAATTACCCATTTGCCACCTCCACCTGAGATATAATTGCAGATTCCTTAAAATCATAAAACTGCCCCATTCTCCCATGTTTCTAATCTCAACATCATATCACATACCCATCATCACCTACATTCTCTCAGTTACCAAAACTTAATGATTTCCCCTCCTTATGTGTTTGTTCTCCTTTACCCATTGATCTAGACCTCGTTTAGGGCTTCCTGCAAAAGCCTCCTAGCTGGCGGTACACCACCGCCCTCATTCCTGCCTACCTTGGGCACATCCTCCACATGCCCTTCAGAGGCGTCTGTCTGTTGACCTCCACTGTTACATCACTTTCAGAACAGAGCCCAGCTAAGTGCTCTTTACACTTGAATCCAAGCCCTCTCTGACCTTGTTCCTATCTCTCTCTGTGCCTCTGCCTCTGCCTCTCATACTTGCTCTTTATCATGGCTAACACCAAGTTTCTCTTCATTTCTGCACATGCCATGATGCTTCTCATCTCTCACCATTGCTCAGGAAGCTCCGTCCCCCTTCTGTGATGGCACACTACCACCCAGCCTTTAAGGCTGGATTCTGACATCATCTCCTCTGTAAAATCATCTGTAAATCCCCAAGTCTTCCTCTGAACTCCTCTGGTACCCTGTGCATGCCTCTGTAAAACTCTACACACTATTAAGCTGAGAAAACAGAAGCATTTGGATGAGAGTATCCATCTACTTCCAGCACCACAGCAAGCCGCCTAACTCTGTGTGGGCCTTATATGCACTGGATTCTGTCCTAGTAAGACCAACCTCTCCACTTTTTCACTTGACCCTTTCCTCTCCATCTACTCAAGGACTTTATTCCAGCAATTGCCTCCTTTCTTTCCCACATCATCATTTTTTTTCCTCTCTCTTAGAGCAATCCCATCAGCATCAAATATAATGTTACTTATCCTCTCTTTAAAAAATATAAATCTCGACTCATTCCATTTATCCTTCTACCTACTGTCCCTTTTTATTCTCTTACATAAAAACTCCTCAAAAGAGGAGTCTATCTGAGCTCACTGTTAAAACACTGCAATTACTCTCCATCACTTTCAGAATAAGGCCAGGAAAAGGCTCCTTCCACGGCACCAGAAGACTTCTAGGTAAAATCAGTCTCCTGGATTTCCTTCCACCTCACTGGCCACTGCTGTTCAGCCCCTTTGCTGGATCTTTCTCATCTCCACAAACTGTAAATGATGAAGTACCCCGGGGATCATTTTATATATATATATTCTATCTAGACCCACTCCCTTGATAATTTTATCTAGTCATGTTACTTTATATATGATCTATACATGGATTTAAATCTTAAGCCTGACTGTCTCTCTTAAACTCCACATTCTTATATCCAACTACTACCTCTCCTTGGATGTAAATAGGCATCTCAAATTTATTCCAAATTCAAACTCCCAAATGTCTCCCCTAAATACATTGCTCCAAAAGCCTTCCTTATCCCATTAAATTTTTTTCAACTGCTCAGGACAAACTCCTTGAAGTCACCTTGACTCTTCTTTTTCTCTCATGCTCCACATTTATTCTATAGTAAATCATATAGCTCCACCTTCTAGATAAATCTAGAATCAGGCCACCTCTGACCACCTGCATTATTATCCCCCTAGTTGAATCCATCATCATTTCTCAACTGGATAATTTCAATAGGGATTAAAATTAAATCTAGTCTCTCTGTTTATACATTTGCTGTCCTCTGAGTGATTCCTTACAAGTAGACAGAGGGCTTCTATTACAAAACACACCTGTTCAATTCACTCTTCTGCCCAGAACCCTCCAACAATGTCCTATCACCATTAAGATAAAAGCAAGTCATTATAATGGCTTACAAGGCTCTACACAGTCTTCTTCCAATCCCTAATAACTTTCTGATCTTACCTGCCTTTATACCCACATCATACAACACTGCTGACTGCCTTAATATTCCTGGAACACAGCATTCATAAATGCCAGGCAAGGATTTGCCCTGCTGTCTCCTCACCTGAAACACACCCTACCCCTTCCTCCTTATCTTTTTCATGTTGTTATACAAATATTACTTCTCCATTATTCCTTACCTGGATATCTTATCCAAAATTGCAACACCAAAGGGAAATATTGAGGTGTCAAAGGTGAAGAGGAAACTCTATGCTTGAGTGTTATAGCATCTGAGTCTTGGAAGCATGGAGGAGTTAATACTTTAACCACAATGGCCAGATATTTCATTTCCAATACACATGTAAGGATAGAGGATGTGGCCCTGGACCCATGTGTGGCAAGGACCTGAAAGTGATACCAATGCATGAAGTCAAGACCTTTAAAGGAGGATGAGAAAAACACCAGCCCATAGAAGCAGAAAGAGAGCTTCTCTTTAATTAAGACAGTGAGCAGGGAGGAAAAATACTTCCCATAAAAAATTTTGAACTCCAGACCCTCAAGTTTCTCTAAAATAATGTGAAGCCTGAATTTACATTTCCCAAGTAGTGTGAGAATCTCAATCCTAGAAAGTAATTTAAAATTACTCTTGGTCTGGAAAAAAAAACCTCACTGAAGAGAAACCAGAAAGAAAAGGAGAAATATTTTCTAAGTACAGAGGGAAAATACTTTTCAACCTAGAATTCTATACCCAGCTCAACTATCAATAAAGATTTAGGGCAAAATTAAGATATTTTCAGGTAAAGACTGAAAGAGTTTACCCTTCATATATTGTCACAAAACAGTGTTTGAGGCAGATTCTATAATGTCTTATGGCATGGGTTAAAAAATAAAACCTTATTGGTAAAACTCACAAAACACTATTAGCAAGAGAAGGCCAGGAGCATCTCATCATGCTACAAAGGGGCATGCAAGGTCAGATGCTGCTGGATATGCAGGGTGTCTGTGATGCAGTGGAGGCAGGAAGTTAATATGATATTTATATTAGTCAGGGTTCTCCAGAGAAGCAGAACTGACAGGATATGTGTGTGCACGTGTGGATGTATAAATATAGAGATTTGTTACAGAAATTGGCTCACACAACCTTGGGAATTGGCAAATCCAAATTCCATAGGGAAGGTCACAAGTTGGAAACTCCAATGAAGGTGCAGTTGAACTCCCCAAGAGAAGCTGGTTGCCAGAAAAAAGGCAAATTTTTTTCTTTCTGACTTCTGAAATCCTCAGTTCCAGCTTTTAAGACCTCCATCTGTTTGAATGAGAGGCTCCCCTCACTACTGAGGGCATCTCCTTTGTTGATTGTAGACGCAATCAGCCACAGATGCAATCAATTGATTGTAGAGGAAAATCCATCTACTACAGCAATAATCAGGCCAGTGCTTGCTTGAAAAAACAACAAGACACCACAACCTAGGCATGTTGGCACATGAAATTAGCCATCACAATTACTGAGAGAATTTAAAAATCCAGTGGTGAGTAGAGGACATTACACCCATAAAATACCATTATTGGTTTGCTTTTAGTCCTGGCCCTACTACTTATCACTTATGTGTTCTTGTTTATATCATTTACTCTCTCTGAGCCTCTGAGGAATAGGAGGAAATAAATTCCTGCCATATGGATCTCACTTTTGTTCATTTCTGTAAAAGAATATGAAATCATTTTGTAAAGTAAAAGCACTATAAAAAGCGTACCTTTGGAGCTCAGAGACTTTAGTAAACCTAACTCAACTCCCCCACTCCAATATATAAATATACCTGAATCCAGAGTCTTCCTTATTATGTTCCCAAATTCTCTTCCTCTGGATCCCCTCAATCACCCCTCCCACTTCCATACCTGCCATATCCATTTTGCTCTCTGCCAATTTCCAAGAAAAAGAATCCACTGGAGCCAAACATCTGGTGATGTTAGAAACTTTACTGAGGATAGGGATGTCAGAGCAGAGGAACATCTCTTACTTCACAGTATTCTTTTATCCCTTCAGCTCTAAATCTCGTGCCGCCCTGCGCCAAAGCCTGTACTCCCAATACATGACCCTCCTGGCAAGCTCAGGCCCCTGGGAAGTATATCCAGTCACCCCAATCCCACTGCTTCCCTCCTGCATTACTGGAATGCAACATTTTCTCCATCACACCCATCACACCTCATTTCCATGGCTGAGAAAGGAAAAGGAAAAAGCAGACTATGGGTTTTTTTCTAAGAGCACCAATCCCCCCAGAATTTAAAGCACGTTGGGAAAGTAAAGGGGGGGGGGGAAGTAGCTAAGCTCTTCCTGTGTGACAGGGTCTGGGATGTGATCCTGGGAAAAGGCCTTTGCATGTAAGGCTCAATTTCCTCATCTGAAAAATGGGTGATTGGACTAGATCAGCACTTTCCAAACAAAGTCCCTCTTTGAGAGGAAAAATATCGAGCCTAGTGATAGGCTTTCCTTCTAGATTCATGCATCTTTTTATCCTTTTGCAGTAATGTGGCTTTAAGAAAGTGCCAAGAAACTATATGAGAGCAACTGAGACACAGGTACTTGACATGCAATAAGGTTTTTTGGTACCTGAGCGACATTTAGCCACAAATCATCGCATTCATGTAAGTCATTCATTCTATGATTGCTGGTATATCTGTCATAACAAACCTTCAACAAACTTTCAGCAATGTTTTATAAAGCAGCCTCATTTAAGAGTACCAAAATATTTGTAAAACGTATGTTTTACAAATTAGGCAAATTAGGACTTGCTTAATTTGCTGGAACAAAAAGATAGAAACACTATTAACAGTGCTGCTGATATTACAATCCATTCTTAATTCTTAATTCTTAATTACTTCTACTGCTAACCTGAACCCTCAGCACCTTGCACCTGCATAAGGGCCTTTTATATGACCTCATTTACTCCTCACAGGCCCCACCCCCACCTCGCAGGTATTATCATTTTCATTTTACAGATGAGAGAACTGAAGGTCAGCAAAATGATGTTACTTGCCCAAGATATCCTAGCTGGCAGGTGGCAGGTCCAAGAGTTGGACTCCAGTGTTCTCGTTCCAAAGTCTCTAGTCTAGACAGGAACACAAGGAGATTCTTTTGGTTTTTACTACATTAAGATTTTAGTAGGCATTCATTTATCACAAACTATAAAATGAAGTACATTTTGCTTCAATGTGTATATGTTGATCTTGGTAAGATAATATATTAATTTCTCTAATTTGCTGTTTTGGCTGTCATTAAGTTTAGAAATGCATATGATTTTTAAAATTAATTTATTGTTGGAATGAATGTCTGAGAACTTTTTTTTCAGACGATTTGAATTTGAGTGAGAATTATAACCCATGGATTCATCAGGTTGGGCTAGGAGGCTTAACACCACTAAAGTTCATTTCTGACTCATGCTGCACGTGCAAAGCGAGTAGGCAAGGAAGTGCCGTTCAATCACAGTAGCTGGAGACCTCGGGCTGTCCCAGCCCCACCCCACAGGGCCCCAGCGTAGAGGGAGGGGAACCCCATGGTTCCTAAAATATCTGGCTGCAATGCACACGCCTCACCTCTACTTAGATTTCATTGGCCAAAACAAGGCACATGGTCACTCTTGACCTCAGAGGCAGCTGGGAAGTGAGATCCGATCTTGAACCTGGAAGGCAGCAAAATAGAATATGTGTGTACAGCCTTAGTGGCCACGACATCTCATGAGGGCCTGTGGGCCTTCTGTTCACTTGTAAAATTTCAGAAATTCTGGACTCGATCCAATACTGCACCTTATCTCCTTTCACCAGCATTCCTGAATCCTTCACGTGCTCCGTGTTAGATTTTACCACTTGTAATTCTACCCAATTCACTTATTTACTCTCTCCCCGCATCCTGCCCTGCTGATATATCTGCTCCCAGAGGTCAGGGCTTTTCATCCATTTTGCTCACTGATGTGTCCCTTAACAGTGCCTGGCATATCTAGGCATGCCACAAAATGTTATTGAATAGAGGAGTGAACGATTTCTAAGGAACTTAAAGGTTCCTTCCAACTTTTACGCCTCCCAAGCCCATCAGCCCCTAAGCGGTGTAGCCTAGAGCCACAGTTTCTTCAATACCCGTGGAGCCACAGGCTGTGGCCCACAGGAGAATGGCCCTTGGGCATGAGGAGGCCTGAAAAGATGGGGCTCTTGATTGTTGTCTCAAACAGCTTGGGCCCCTTTTTATAGGACTCTGCAGCCCCCTGGCACATCCCCTAAAAGCATCTGGAAGGGGCTGCTGGAGCCTGGATTTCAGTATCTAGAAGTAAGAAATCAAGTAAATCAGCCAGGCAGGGCATCTCTCCCCTGCTGCCCACCTTCACAGAGACATTGAGACTTTTCCTTTTGTTCGCCAGAATAATGGCAGCCACCTGGCTAGTGGACCAGCACCTTTTAAGCACCATGAGGGAACTGCTCCCCACCTGGCAGGCATTCCCAGGTGGGGGCCCCTTCACGCCCCTTCCTCCCATCCCCTAAAGCTGCAACCACTATGGAGCAGTTTGGCATTATTTATGAATTCCAAAAACAGATATTGGATTATGTTTGTAAACTGGTCTTTTCCTCTGGGCACATTAGAGTGTATTGAATTCAGAGGTTTTACTTTTACTTGATTAAATAATGATGGAGGCTTTGATTGGGCCACGTCACTAGGGTATTGAGTGGGTGGGGACTCAGAGATAAAAGACATGGCAAAGGACATCTTATGGAGTTCTGATGCGGAGTTTTAATGCTGGAGCCCGGGGAAGTAAGCACATATAGAGGAGCTTGGTCATGATGAAGGAGAGAAGGCCCCAGGATAGAGATGAGCTGTTCGCTTGATAGTCTATAGCTGGCTTTGTGGAGAGAAGCAAGCCTGAGCCTGGAGAGAGGCAAGACCCTGGAAGAGAGGCACCCAGGAAGCCTGAATCCTGGCAGGTATCAGCAGCCATCTTGCTCCAACACGTGGCCACAAACTTTAGTGAGTGAAGTAACTTGTGCTTTGTGGCCTGGTAGCTGTAAGCTTCTACCCCAAATAAATACCCTTTTGTAAGTGCCAACAGATTTCTGGTAATTTGCATCAGCACCCCTTTGGCCAATAAATACACACTAGGAGTCAGTCACAGATCTACAAACCAAAAGACAATTACAGAGCAGTGAAATGCAGGTTACAGGGCTCTCAGAGGGCAGGGGGCAAAGCCATTGGCTGTGAACTTAAGGCCAAACCTTTGTGACTTGTCTCCCTTGCCTGGGCTAACCGGTCTTCATAAAAGGAAAATACATTTACTTTCCACCAGGAAAAAGTATTTGTTGTTCCCAATTCCCCACTACCTTCTAAGAAGGTGTTGCCTGGTAAAAGGTGGTAAGGATGCAAAGTGCAGAGGTGATGACAGGAAAAGGACTTGGACACAGTGAGCCTGAGGAGATGGTGTGTGGGAAAAATGGTTGCAACTGAAGGGAAGCGTGTACCCAACCAAGAGATTTTTGTGAAGAGGACAGTCTAATGAAAAAGATTTAACAGGAATTTTGGGTGATGGGTGATGTAACCTAATCTTCTCCTCCATCTCCACTATGAAATATTTAGTTAAAAATTATGTAAAAGGGGGTTTCAGATGGAGTTGATTTTTATTTTGAGGGATGAGGACAGGTGCTGAGCCCTCTTGGGGTTTTTGATGCAGAACCAAGAACAGAAGCAGGGATGAGAATTGAAACAGCACCTGTAGGAATAGAATCATATACAGGGAACATGAGGAAGGGGGCAAGGGGCTAGAGGCCTGTCGCCATGTCTTCCAGACCTGTGGTTAGCTCGGTCATCTCTGGGAGGTTTGGCATGCAACCTCCAGCATGCGGCTCCTCCCAAGGTCCAGGGTAAGGGGCCCAGGAAGCACTCCAAGGGACGAGGAAGGTTGTCGAAGATCAGCCCATGAGCTCCCTAGAGAAGGGATGAATATGGTCTGTTATTGTAAATTCCACACTTAACAAAGTGTCTGACTCATTGCCTGGGCTCAGTGACCTTTTGGTGAATGAATGAATGAGTCTAAACTAAAGTGGCCTACCTGTTCTATCCATTTTTTCCAAGATTATTTCTTGGAGCTGGATAGCAACCCACATCTCAAATAGTAGAGGCATTTCTGTCCTACCTCTTTGGCTTTGGAAAGCTTGTCGTACTAACTCTCAAGAATTTAATTTTGCATTTCCTGTATACTTAGGCAGAGGCAATATGTAAGCTTAATGTCCACGTAAGAGTCAAAAAAGCTTGATCATCCCAGAGCTTCCGACAGGTAATTAAGAACCTGTATTCCACCCTAGGCAGCTCTCTGCTGGAAAAGTCTATCGGTTGCCAACCACAATTTTGGAAAGTAGTCAAAGAAGAGAATTTACATTCATTAAGGGTTACCTTGATCCAACTATTCTGCCAGGCAGCCTTTACATATAATTTCATTTAATCCTTCCTAACAGTCCTACAAGGAGGCCATGGTTGTTCCTATTTCATAAATCAGAGAAGCTGAGGCTAATAACAGGCCAGAAAATTGCCCAAAGTCATATAGGTAAAAAGTGACAAACGTTCAAACCAAGTCCACCAAACTTCAAAGATGATGTCCTTGCCATCACAGTCAGGCAAAAATTAAATAAAAATAAAGTTTCATGGAATGTAATTACAATTTGATAAACAGTGCCCTATGGTAACCTAGGATATATCCAATTATAGTTCCCACCCTCACCTAATTCTGTAAAAGGACAGTCAGCTTTCTTGAATTTGACTACAGAAGTAGAAAAATAGACATTCCTAACACATGCATTAGGGACTGATGAAGAGTGATTATGCAATTCAGATCTCAGCCCACATGGTCCCCAACTTAGCTCATACATTGGTTGAAGTAAAAGATGTTTCAGAATCATTTTGAAAAATAAATGTACATTAATAAGTCCTGATGTTCCCATTAAGAGTCAAAAAAGTCTCTTAACTTAGTTTAGGATCATATAAATGCTTTGTTTTCCTGGTACATTGCAAGAGTTTCTAGATTAAATCTTCCTGCAACAAGAGTGCTGCCTGGAGGCCGGCTGTAGCTCAATTGGTAGGGCGCCAGTTTACCATGTGGGAGGCCCCAGGTTTGGTTCCCGGGGCCTCCTTGAGCAGGCAGACCACCTTGAAAAAGCAAGCCACCACAGCAGGGCAAAGCCGCCACAGGCAGGGCAAGCTGCCCGTGAGCAGGACAGGCCGCCCGCAAGCAGGCAAGGCTGCCGTGCGGTGAACTGACTCAGCGGGTCCCCGCAACTGGGGGGAGACAAAGCAGACACAGAAGAATGCAAAAATCAACACAGCAAGAACAAGCAGAAAGAGGGGTTATATATAATATATAGATAGATAGATAGATAGATAGATAGATAGATAGATAGATAGATAGATAGATAGATAGATAGATTTTAAAAAAGAAAAAAAAGAATGCTGCCTGTTCCAAAATATTTTATTTGGCTTATAAATGCCAGTAAAGGGAAGTCTTCAGAACTGAAAAACCTCTCACATGGGTACACGAGCCCACAGATTACAAAGTCCTGCCAAGCCTCTTATCTCATCCAAAACTCTCCCAACACTCGATGAGGTGAAAATTATAGGAACGTTCCCTGATACACCTCCCTTCAGTCAGCAATGTTAATTGAGAGCCCAGTTCCTTTGCTGGGGGGTATGGACAACGTGAAGAACTAAATACACACAGTCCTGCCCCCACAGAGCTCCGAATCTAGTGTGTGCACAGACACCACATAGTCAGTCATTACACAGACAAACACATGGATAAGAGCCCGGGCGTTTATGAAACTTACCCAGAGGCAAACACTAGCCACAGCTAGCAAGCATAGATGCCAGGGCTCAAATCCCCAGCCTCCTGCCATCAAGTCTTATGTTTCTACCTACAGGGTCACTTAACCTATCAGTCTCGGTGTCCTCATTTGTAAAATGGGATGATGATGGTACCTACGTTATCCAGTCATAGTAAGTATTAAAGGAGATAACATTTAAACAGTGCAGAGTAAGGGCTGAAGAAATGCTCATTGCCACCTTCTGCCCCCACCCTTCCCATTTCCTTTCAAGGCTCATCTTTAGTGCAAAGGCTTCCCTGCCTGCCCCACACCTCCTCTGCTGTGATCGCTTCTCCCATCTTGATCTTGAGCTCTAGATCTTGCTATTTCACTGCGTTAAAAATAGAAAATGTCACTTTAATTGTTTTATTTTTTCCTACAATAAAAGCAGTACCCACTCTTTGCAGGGAATAAAATATATGATAATACAGATAAGGCATTGACTCTGACTCCGAGATAATCACTCTGAGTATTTATATTTTCTGTGTATCTTTCTAGATCTTTTAAGCATATTTTCATAAAATTTTTCATAAACATTTTATATAGTGATTAAACAAACTGAGCACCTATTCATTACTCTATCCAAATTATTTTCTTCCTCTTTGCAAAAAAAAATGCCCAAATATGTATAAGGTTCAAGCTCCAGAAAACCGAATCTACTCCCCTACATAGCACCGTACGCTTACCTCTGCAATCACAAGTATCAGTCCAACTGTAATTATTTCCTTTGCCAACTACCCTAATGGGCCAGAATTATTCCTCTAGAGGTTCTAACTTCTGAAGACATAATGTTTCCAGCCATCCCTTACCCCATCAATAATTCAATTAAAATAATATTAAAATCAATATCTTCAAAGCTCCAACTAGGGCTTGGAAGTATGGATGTGGAGATGGTGCAAAGCACAAGTTTGGGGGCTGCCATGTAGATCATAGTCTCTTTGAAGGGCTCCTCCTTGCACAGCCTACACCATATCCCTGTGCACTACTCACAGCTGATATGGCCTTTCAAGTCTACCTTATTGTCTGATGAAATGCTCATCCATTCCATTCCATTTCCCTTCCTACCCATCCCTTGTGCACTAAGCTCCCATAGTTTTTTGTGTCCTTTTCTAGAGAATCTACTGTACTGTAAGATTACATCAGTGGTTTACCCAGCTGCATTGAGCTTCTGGGAGGTACAGGAGTGTCCGTTATTTGTCTCTGAATCTCTGATGCCACAGTGTCTTATATAATGACCTATGTTATCTTACTCAGGCTTTGTGCTGTGGTCATAATAAGCATTCAATAAATATTAGTTGTCAGCATATGCGGTGCATAAATAAACGAAGGGGCCAGTGCATCCTCACATCCTATGTTGTCTCTTGTTCTATCCTGTTCTCTTTCAAGGACTTCTGATTGTTTGTAGTGATTTATTGTTTACTCTGTCATGATAATGTATGTTCCATGAGGACAGAGAACCCTCATTTACATATCTTAGAAATTATTCAGTGCCTAGCATGTTAGAAGGTGCTTGAGAAAAGTTTGTTGGATGAATCAATAAATGAGAAAATAAACTAATAAAATAAAATGATTCCCATTTTATGGTTAAGGAATTAAATAGCAAGTAATTGCCAGCAACTTTATTTAAACTCAAGTTGTTTGATCTCAGATGTGTGCTCTTTCCATTACTCCATCTTCCATTTGTAATAAAGTAAAAGTTCTGCCAACTACACTCTCTTAACCGACTCTTCGGATTAACTGGCTCTCTCTTAACCCATGCAAACACATTGGCTAAGGCCCACAGAACCTGAAGGTCCCAGCTAGCAGGCTAAATGAAACTATACCTATATGCTTCTGGGCCATCCACTGAGCTATGTGCTCATCAAGAAAAATCAGTATATTTTTCTCAAACCAGTTCACATCACTCCCTCCCCTGAGAAATGGAGACTATAATATCACTGGCCTTACAGGTTGGTAGTGATGATTAATAAGTGAATTCAGGTAAAGCACCTGAAAACGGTACCTGACCCAGCATCAACCCTCATAGTTAGCTAATTTTTTATCTGTAATTTAATGCAATAATTTATAAACCTGTGTAATCTGGGTATAAAAAAGCATTGTTTCTGTGAAAACTAAGTTGATTATTTGGAAAATTTTTAATAAAGGCAAGTTTGTTTTTAAATATGTGATGTTAAATTAACTGTGGGCAGAAATCAAATTGCTTCAAAAGTATCTTTAAATCCCTGATCCATTTTAAAGAAACTAAAACTGGAAACATAGATGATGCATTATGGGTATATCTTTTGGAAGAAGGGGGCAAACCAATACACAAAGAAATAGCCTTGGATTTTCATCAGAAGATGGGTGAATGAATATACGATCTGAGTTTTAAGTCAAAAGAAAACTAAGTATACGTGTATCCTTTTTTTTTAATGGTTGCCTTATTTAAAAATCATGTTAAAGACAGGACATTCAATATAGATGCTCAAAATATTGAATGAGGTCATGAATTGTGATGCATAAATGAATGATGAAATGAATGGCTAAATAAATGGGCCAGTTTGATTCTCTTAATAAACAGCCTATTTTATATCTCACAGTGCTAATTAAGGATAAAAATTTCTGTTCTAAAAATTTTTCTGTTCTTTTGTTACTGGTCTGATGGCTTGTGAGACCTTGTAAGTAAACAAATGTGGGGACAGCTTCTTTTGGTTTTCTCTTTCTTTTCAAGTTCCCAAAGCTCTTCTTTTCTCTGCCATCATTTTCCCATTTTCTTCACCTGCTTGGGTGGATGAAAGAATCTTAGTGAAATAAAAAGCTCAATGAGGTGAAAATACATCCCATAAAAACTCCCATTAAGGAATTTACTGAAGGGGCTTGCACTCTCCTAACTTAGATGGCCATATTTTATTCCTCCCAAGGAAACTGGAAACCCTTAATCCAAAAAGAATGCAACTAGAATCAAAGAGCTAGAGGCAGATCGGGTTGCAATCCTTTATTTTCCAAAGACGGTTAGAGGGGAGGGATAAGAAGAAATTTATAACTAGCTATTCCAGAGTCCTGTGAACACAAAAGTTAAATCATTCCAACTTCTGTTTGGTTTAGTTGACATCAACCTGAAGAACAAAGCAAGATTCTGTGTTGAATGGGAAATCGGTGCAAAACTGAAAATAAAAGAGCTGAGGTATAAATGATAAATATAAAAATTTAGCTTTATAAATAATATGTAAATTTGGACTTTCTCTTCATTGGATGAAGCAAAGCAGAGAAGAGTTGAGAACAATGGGGGTTGGAATTGAACAGAACTGGGTTCAAATCCTGACTGACCCATAGCGAACTTGTGACCCTGGGCAGGTTATTTAATCTCTCTGAGACTCAGTTTCCTCATCTGTTGGGTGACCATAATATCTACTTGGAGCAATTATGGTGAGGGTTATATAAAATATTGAATATTAAAGTGCCTAGCCCAGGGTTGGTCTCAGTAGAGACTCAACAAATGCAGTCACTGTTTCTTGGGAAGTCAGCATTTCTAGATTTTAAGCCAAGAGTTTAATTTCAACATGGATCTGAAATCTTACTACCCAGATCCTGGGAGTATTACTAACTTTGGTAGACAGGTCTTTGCCCTTGCAAGATGCATTTAGTCCATTTTTAAAAATGTGTATATATGTCTTGTGCTATGCATTTTACATTCATTAGCTTATTTACGCCTCTCAACAATATATGAAGAACCTGAGGTCTAAGAAGGTTAGTTAACTTGCCTAAGGCCATGTGACCAATGAAAGGCAGAGCCAGGGACTGAACTCAGGTCTGTTTGACTCCCTTATACTTTTCTGGATTCTCCTTCAAAGAGCTTGCAATTGCAAATATGAACAAAAGGACCTACTCTTTTTCCTGAAAAGCATTCATAGCTTGCATTGACTGTGCTAGATCTTGATTTGAAGAAAGCCTCTTTGATATTATCAGGGGGCATCACTGCATGTGTTTAGGGAGTCCTGAAAGTGTTCATACCCTTGGACCTAGTCAGTCAATTCCTTCTGGGAACCTAGAAAAGAAATGGAAAGGTCTACACACTACAGACATTCTGCTGTAAAAGTTCAAAGAAATTGAAACCATCCATATGTCCAACCAAAGAAGAGTCAAATTAATTGTGGTACACCTATTTGAAGTAACAGTATCTAGCTTTGAAAATGATGATTTCATCCATCGGCTGTATGGGATCGAAGCCCCCTCTCAATTAGAGATGGAGTGGGCATCACCATCCCAGAATCCTCCCGACTGGGGAATGAACTATGGATTAAAGTGGACTTACTGGTATTCTACTATGGACTTACTGTGATTCTAGCAATGGAAGAAATTACAACATTGATGTGGAGGCAGTGGCCACTGGACATTCTGGGGACAAGGAGAGGGAAAAACAGGTGTAATATGGGGGCTTTTTCAGGACTTGGGAATCATCCTGAATGACATTGCAACAACAGATACAGGCCATTTTGTATCTTCCCATAACCTGCAGAATAGTGTGGGAGAGAGTGTGAACTACAATGTAAACTATGGTCCATGCTCAGTGGCAATGCCCCAGGATGCGTTTATCAATTGCAATGAATGTGCCACACTAA
>PVKH010015644.1:0-16013 GCA_004027955.1 Chaetophractus vellerosus
CATTCCATTCCCACTGCCCCACTTTCATCAAGGTTGTCAATGTCCTCCATTTTGTCAGATCCAATGATCACCTAAGTGTCCTCATCTCCCTCAACCTCCTCCCTTCTGCTTGAAGCAGTTTTTTCTCTAGGCTTCCCTGATACCACACACTTCTGTTTTTCCTCCTAACTCATTATCCATTCCTCCTTAGTCTCCTTTGCTGGCTCCTTCTCTACTCAACGTCAAAATCAAAGAATGCTCCCACAGCTCGTGGGTCCTCTTCTCTCCTTCATCTAAATTCTCCTGAAGCAATCTCTTTCCATTTCATGGCTCTAACTATCATCCTATATGGTGATCATTTCCAATTTCATATCTCCAGCCCAGATGTCTCCACCAAGCTTAAGGCTTCTATATCCAAATGCCTACCTGAGATGCGAACTGGATGCCTCAAGACAGCTCTTATTTAAAATGGCCAAATGAACCCATGATTTCTTTCCCCAGATCTGTTCCTCCTATAGTCTTTCCTGTCTCAAAAATGTTGCCACCACGCATCCACCCAGTAGTTCAAATCAAAGATTTTGATGCATCCTTGACTTATTCTTCTACTCTCTCCCCCCTGTGATCTCTTCTCCATACAGAAGCCAGTTACCTTTTGAAAATATAAATCACACCAGTTTATTCCCCTGCTGAAATTCACCCTTGGCTTTCCATGGCATTTGGAATAACATTCAGATTCCTGTCATAGCCCATAAGGCAGCTTCTGCCCACCTTTCTGGCATCTTCTTTCACTTTCCTCCTCTCTCACTACATTCCAGACACTCTGGCTTTCTTTCTGTTCTGGGAAGAGAGAAACCTCATTCCCACCACAGGGTCCTTGTATTTGCTGTTCCTTCTGTTTAGCATGTTCTTTTGCACACCCGAGTGATTCATATCATTCAGGTCTCAATTCCAATGTTATCTTCTCACAGGGGCCTTTTCTGACTGTTGGCTCTACAGCAGCCAGCCACATTCCCTCAGTCAAACCTCTCAGTCACATGCCCCGGTTTATTTTATCTCCAGCTGAAATAACCTTGTTTAATTGTTTACTTGTATGTGGTTTGTCTCCTCCCCTCTGGCTGCAAGGCTCATGACAGTAGAGACCTTTATTCATTAAGTACCTGGAGTACTATGCAGCTTCTAGCAGGCACTTCATAAAAACTAAAGAATAAAACTATAGTTCCTAACTTTATATCATTTCCCATCTGGATTTTTCCAGCTGCCATCTCTCTAGTTTCCCAAATACCTTCCAAATTGCATCAACAGTGAGGCTTCCATCTGAGGTCATCCATGATTCTTCTCCTGTGTACCATCAGACCTCCTCTTCCCCCACGCTCTCACAACAGTTCTGTGTTCCAGCCACAGAGAACCACTTTCCATTCCCAGAATGAGCCTCTCGGCTTCCTGCCTGCTTGCCACACGGTCTTCCTCTTTTCCATTTACAAACTCACTCACCCTTCATTTTCCCACAGTTCTCTGAGGAACTTTACCTGGCTCACCAAAGTAGAGTCGGTATTCCATTTGTGTAGCACATAACCATTATTGTTCTTAGACTGTAGTGCAATGTTTGTTTTTTTTTTTTTTGCAATGGTTTGTTTATAATCCTGGCTCACTCACCAGACTGTGAGCTTGTTAAAGACCAGAAGTCTGCAGTCTCTTACTCTTCTTTATGTCAGCAATTGGCACTCTTGAATACTTGCTGAATTGAACTGAATCAATCTGATATCAGGCCATATAAAAAATGCATGTATACAGAAGTAAAGGAAGTAGAAGAAGGAGGAAGAAGAGAAGGGTGAGGAGAAGACCAGAAAGAGTTTTAGTTAATATATTATCTGAAATAAAATGTGATATATCCATGCAATGGAATACTGGTCAGTCATAAAAAAAGAATGAAGTCCTGATACACGCAAGAACTTGGATGAACCTTCATGTTGAGTGAAATAAGCCAGACACAAAAGGACAAATATTGTATGAGTTCACTGGTTTGAAACAATCAGAATAAGCAAACTCAGAGAGTCAGAATCTAGAATACAGGTTACTGGGGGACAGGGTGGGGATAGGGAATGGGTAGTTAAGGCTTAAAATGTCCAGGGTTCCTATTTGGAATGATGGAAATGTTTTGGTAATGGATGGTGGTGATGGTAGCACGACATTGTGACTACAATTAACAGCACTGAAATATTTATGTGAATGTGATTAAAAGGGGGAAATATTAGATTGTATATATGGTAACAGAATTTAAATAACCCATGGAACTACACTACACAATGAACCCTAATTAAACCATGAACTACAGTTAATAGCACAATTATAACAATGTGCTTTCATCAATTGTAACTAATGTACCACACCAATGCAGGTGTTATTAGTAGGGTGGTACGTGGAAATCCTGTATTTTATGCATGATTGTTCTATAAACCCACAACTTCTCTAATAAAGAAAAAAAGTTTTAAAAAATATCTGGGCCATGTCATGAAAAATAGTCACTCTGCTATGAACTATGTGTGCATTCCCTCTCTTAAAAGCATTATTAGGAAATGGAGGCCTAGAAAGGTAAGGTAACTTGCCCAAAGTCACAGAAGTAGTAAACTGAATATTTGGAATAAATATTTTAGCCATCTGTAATGATTTGACAGTTTTATGTAATTATGAATTCCAAAAATATAAATTGAATCATGCTTGTAGGCTGATCTCCTAATCTGGGCGTGATTGAGGCATTAATTGCCACGTTCGTGGGACGTTGGGCCCCACCCCTCGGTGGGTGTGGCCTCAAGTATAAAAGTCTAGACAAAAGACAGAGTTTGGGAGAAGCAGAATTTTGAGAAGCAGTTCTGATGTTGGAGAGGAGCACTCCTCGAGAAGACAAGTGAGCCGTTCGCCTGATAGTCTACATCTGGCCTTGTGGAGAGATGCATGATCTACCGCTGACCTTGTGGAGGACACAGAAGCTAAGCCCGGAGAGAAACACAGCCCCGGCAGAAGAGGAACTCAAAGGCCTGAGCCCTGGCAGAGGTCGGCAGCTGTCTTGCTCCAACACGTGGACTTTGGTGAGAGAAAAAACTCATGCTTTGTGGCCTGGTAACTGTAAGCTTCTCCCCCAAATAAATACCCTTTAAAAAGACCAACCAATTTTTGGTATATTTCCAAAAGCACCCCTGTGGCTGACTAATGCCCCATCCAAGGTCCACTACATCTTCTCTCAAATTATTTGTAAGGGAAGTATTGATTTCCCTGTAATTGACACGCTTAGTGTTACCTTCCCCACTGCAGAAAAGGCATCTGCCCTGCCCACCCCAACACCCTCCCGACCTCCACCCTGCAGAGATAGGAAAAGGCTTCCGAGGCTCGGAGAGAGGCAGGGAAAAGAATCACTAGTGAAGAGCTGGAAGGATGAGCCCCCTTCAGCCCCAACCACTTTCCAGTCTCAGCACTTTGGTCTCATAATTCTTTGTTCTCTTCCCTGGCCAGGTGTGAGCAGATTTGCTGGTTCTTCTCCACCAAAAGAACCTGGATCTGAGGTCAACATTAGCCCTGAGAGCTCAAGTTCCTTCAGGAACCAACTTAGCCATACTTGAAATAGATCCAAAAGGCATTGCCTACCTTGGGCATGCAGATGACTAAATGTCCCGTTGTCTGAGACCTTCTGGCAGAGCTGCTATCAGGCTTGACTTCCACAGGAAGTACAAGTTGAAAGGGCTGAAAATAAATAGGAGGTGTCATCTAGAGAGTTAGTTCAAGAGGTATTTTCATTACAGTTTCAAGATACACACTTCAATTAAAAAATGTGCATTGACTTGTCAGGGGAAAAATTATATTTGGGCTATGCTTGATATGCACGAACTATTTTACCTATTTTAATTAAGATTCTAAAGAGCAGCCATCAATCACAAACTGTGAAATACTCACTGCCCCATTTATGTTAACATGGCTGCAAAGCAATTTATAGATAAAGCTTTTTATCATAAAAGAGCAACACATTTCCATTTTAAGTCTTAAAAATAACTTATATAAATACTCAGTATTAGCAAAAAATGCTATTTCAAAAATGATAAATTACAGTTGCTTTGAATGAAATCTTTTACAATCTAGAATGCGTATACTATTTAACTTCAGGCATAGGCTACTGCATATATGATTATCTATCTGCTTTGTAAAAGTACTAGCCCAACAGACACAGGTACTGAAAACATTAATTTATCAAGCCACCCAATGGCTAGCAGTCCGTCCCACGGTATAGAAGTCCCATCAAAGCCAAGTGCTTAAAAATAGCACCCTGACTGGGCTCTCTTTTTTTGTATTTTAATAATACTTTAAAAAATTTATTTCAAAGCTTAGCTTTTTAACTGAGTCCAAGGCTTACCTTTTGAGCTTGCAAAAGCCCACAAGATATACACACCTTTCCTTTGACCATTACTCGCACGTAAGTTGGCTGCACATCAACATCGATTAAAGAGGTGTCCATGTACCTTCAGAATCAAACATACCAAAATCTTAAAATTCTCAAAAACATTAGGTTTACAGAAGTGCAAATACAAATTCACATTTACTGGACCATTTTAAATGAAGAAAGGTTTAGGAAGCAACTATGGTAAACAGATCTTTTTAAATTAGTCTTATTTTAATCCCCAGACCATAATTCATTAGATCAGCAATTTTAGTTTTAGACCCTTGAGTACATTTGGCATTGATTGCCCCAACCCAAAAATATCTGAGGCCTGAAACACCATAGGTTTGCATAAAACAGTCTGCCATGTTCTTCTAGCGTGAATATTTTATTTTAAGCCCCTACAACTTGAATAGCCAGGAATGCTGAATCCACTACACTTGGGGCCTGCAACAGCAGCTCAAGCTTCCTCAGCGGCTCACAATTCCTTGCAGCTGTTCTGCAGCTGCCCTGATACCATCACTCCCGGGAGGCTGGCTTCGCGTCCCCCCTTCAAGGGCACATCCTGCTGAATAAGCAGAGCCTTCCACTTACAGGATGGGGGGCGCGGTATTATTCTCCTCCGCTCATGAGCAAATGAAAAATTTAGATTTCACATCACTCATTAAAATAAGTTTAGCCAAATAGTTATTTTTATGCATTTCAGAATATTGACTGTGAACATTAGAAAATGCAGCAGAGATTCAAAAATCACAGACACGGAGGCGGCTAGGAGACTACAGGCGTTACAGGCATGGGCTCTGGGGTCACAGACTCCCTCCTTTCCCACTGCATGACCCTGGACCGCGTGCCTTAACCTGTCTAAGCCTCAGTGTCTCATCTGTGAAATGAGGATACTGACACTCCCTAAAATGTGCGGAAAAACTAAGGCATAGAGCCTGGCACCTAGCGTCATTAGTGCCAATAGAATATGATATTCTCCTTAGTAAAAATGTCTACAATCGTAACATGAGTGTTGGTTCTTACAATTTTATGTTTAATATCTACCATTTTGATGGATTACATATTCTTTCTGTGCTTCAAGCCTCCAAACCTGTTCATCTGTCCCTGTCCACAGGGCCTCAGCACATGCTGCTTTCTCTGCCTGAAACGAGCTTTTCCAGTTCTTTGCAGAGCTCACTACTTCTCACGTTCAATGTCAATGCTCATGTCACCAACTTCCCTTGACGCCCCCACCCCATCACACACACCCGTATTCTCCATCCCTGAACGCTGTCTCTTTTCTTTACAACACTCTCCTCATTTGTAACCGCAGCCTGAGGTGCTTGGCTCTGCTGTCTGACGCCCTCATCGGGCCACAGCTATGTGAGAGCAGTGATTGTGTTTGAATTGTGCCAGTTAAGGTCTCCCACAGCCAGGCACATAGTAGGCATTCTATAGATACTTGCTGAATAAAGACAGGAGGCACAAATGAATGAAGGAATTTAACTTTTATGTATACATCCATGTGCCAAAAAGATAACAAGGAATTTGGGCATAGTTATTTTAGACAGACTCATAGGAATGGAAGGACTTTACAACATAGTCAGGACACAGTCAGGAGAAATATTTCCCCTGAAACATTCACACGCATGGGGATGAGGCAACTGAATAGAGCAAAGGCTACACGTTCATTAAACTCCAAAAATAAGGCCAAAAAATGGAAAGGGCTGAAAAGGATCAAACAGAGAATGTATAAAGGAGGAAACGAAAAGGACAGTTTTGGGAGCTGGAAGAACAGGATGGAAAGTCAGCTGGAAAGGTCTGGAAGCTCTTCAAGGCAGGTGGCCTGGCCACAAGGGGGCAGAGAATTGATGGGAGGCGAGAGGCAACTTGGTGTGGAGAGGAAGGGACCCAACTTGGAGCCAGGCCTAAGGGTTCACGCCTTGGCTCCTCCATTTACTGCGTCTACTTTGACAAGACTCGCCCTTTGAAAATGTACCCCTCCTGAGTAAGTCCAGGATAACCATCCGTCCTACCTCCCAGGGTAACTGAAAGATTCAAATAGGAGAGAGTAGGCAACAAGAGCTGTCAAAAAGAGAAAGGCGGTCCTTGCAGTGCATGTAAACCCTCACAGCCTCCACTCGGTGTCTATTCATCCGTTCATTCCTGGACTTAGTGAGCCTTTGCCAGGTGCCAGGCACTGTTTTAGGTGCTGGACAGACAGGGAGTGGATGGGGTGGAGGGCAGGGGGAGGCCAAACAAAGTTCCAGCCTTGACCACAATTTTAAATAAATACAAGTGAATTTATAGTTTGTCAGATGGAAACCAGAAAGCAGGGCGAGGTGGAAGGGAGTGCTGGGAGGGGCAGTGTTCTCTCCTGGAAGGTGGGGATGGGGAGGCCTCTAATAAGGTGCCATCTGAACAGAGGCCTGAGAGATGGGAGGCCACGGGCCACCAGGACTCCTGGAGTGAGGACAATTCAGGCAGAAGGATCAGCATGTCCAAAAGGGCTGGACAAGAGGAGAGATTGTGTAAGTGGACACTGGAATCATCAAAAGGATGACAGGACAGGAGCCAGAACCTAAAATCAAGAAATGTTTAGACGACCTCGACCAGGAAGGGTAGACGGTGGCGTGGGCTGACGACATCGGGGAGGAGAGAGGAACAGTCACGTGGAGGTGGCAATGAGGGGCAAGTGGGACACTTTTGCCACTCACCAGTCAGGAGGTGAGAGACTGCAGGGGAGGAGTGTCCTCTGGTGACAAAGAGGCTGGGTTTATCCTCGGGGTCTCCAAGACAGGATGTGAGGGGTTAGGGGATCCCACCTACTGCTTATTATCATAAAAAAATGTTTGGGAAAATTCAAAGAGGAATACAAAGTAAGGTGGCAGCCATAAAAGCAGAGGGGGTAGTTTGTAGTATCAGAGCAAAATTCCCAAGTGCACAAAGTCCTGGGAATTATTTAAACTCTGCCTTAGAAACAGATATTCTGTTGTTCACAGCTATGGAATTGTGAGTTTATTTTCTTTTTCTTTTTCATGCTTTTAAAAATTACAGTAAGTTCTCTGCCTTAAAAAAAAATGGACATCTTCATTAATTACATGGTAAGCCAAATTCCATTTCAAAATGTATCAGAACCCAAAAGACTGCTACTGAGAATTAAAAGAAAAATGTCATTAAAGAAATGCATAATAAAATGTCATTACCTGTAGACAGCAAGGTCCAAGATGAGCTGGTTATGTTTTTCATCATCTTTCAAAGAGAAGTCAAGTCTAAGCAACAATACATTTGGGGGGGGGGAAGATTTCTTTAGCAACACTGTGTGATAACCCACAGGAAATCTGGCAATAATTTTATAATAATCTCCAAAGACAAACTAATTTTGGTAGCGACAATAAAACACCTATACTAATTTTAAAATGTCAACAGACACCTACAAAATATTGATAATATGTTACATTTATAACATTGTTTACATGTGACAGTCTTACGATAAATTGCAGACAAAAAATTAATATTGGTGCAGAGAAAGAGACATCTGGTGGTTAAAGTTTTGTTTTCTATTCTACTCGAGTTTGCTAGACGCAAGTGAATCCACTGGAATTATTTATGGAGATCTAGATGTTGTATTTGCTGCCCCTTATGCAGCATTCTATTATTTAAATTTTAAACAGCCCTGACTGCCTTCCTTTCCCTTGCCATCTTGTTTCTTCCCCTTTCATTGTTAACCTTTCCATCGCCCTGGAAAAGGCTGATACAAAGCATGTCATTTTTTACCTCCATTTTATAGATGAAGAAGCAGAGGCTGAGAGAGGTGGATACAGCTGGGAAAGTGGTTCCCTGACCCGGGATGGGTGGGCTTGCAAAGTCTTTCAAACTGCACCCTGAGGCTCAGCCCTGTCAATACTGTCAATATACTAGTCAAAATTATTTGGTTTTATTTTGATCATGTCCATTTATGATATTGTTCTGTAAAATGCATAACCAAGTTAAGCTAACTGGTTTGGGGAAATGTAAAGTTTCTAGCTGTCAGCTGTATGTCTGCACGTGGCAGTATCTCTCATTTCTTTCAGCAATCTAGCTGTGCAGGATGTCTTGCAGTTTCTCAAATGCCCTGTCCCTTCTTTATCTCATCTTGGGATCTTTTATAAGCTCTGTTCCCAATTCTCCCTCCAACCAACTTGAACTCTGCCTTCATCTATCACGTGGAAGGTAATGTCAGTGGTTTTCAATGGCAGAGTTGCTATTCACTCCTTTCTCTGTTCCTCCTTTATTAATAGTACTGGAAGCCCCCATTTTGGCTCAGCATGTGGCTATGCAGAACAAATTTTACATTTCCCAGCCTCCCGTGCAACTAGGGGAGGTCTTGTGATTTAGTTCTGTAAATGAAAGTGTTACATGGCACTTTTCAGGAATTTTCCTTAGAAGATGGGAATGCAGGCTCTTTACTCACTTCCTTTTCTTTACTCATATGAGTAGCAGAGATTTTAGGAGATCATGAGATGAAGCACACAGACCACTTAACATGCTTTTGCAATTGTCCAGGCATGATGAAATTAATAAGAAGTGGTCGGATTCTGGTAATAATGAAGAAAGAGCTTACAGGGCTTGCTGATAAAATCAGGGAGAGAAGAATCAAAGATGAAATGAAGTTTTTGGTCTTAACAATTGGGTGGATGCCCATTACTGAGATGGAAAACACTGGGGGACAAGCAAGTTTTGGTGGACAGTGCTAATGGGGATGGAAATAAAAGTTGGGTTTTAGGCATGATCAGTTTAAGATAACTATTTCAGTGATGTCTGATGTCAAACAGCTAAGTGAATATACAATTCTTGAGCTCAGGGAAGAGGTTGGGTCTGGTTGTGTGCAATGTAAAGATAGCATTTAAAGGCACAGGATTTGGTGGGATTCCCAAAGAGTGATTGCAGAAAGAAAACACAAAAGAGGAGCTTGCTCCAGAGCACATGAGAGACAAGGAAAATAGGATCCAGCAAAGTATAAGATTCTTAAAGAACAGCTAGTAAGGTAGCAGGAAAATCAGAAGCAAAGGGAAGAAATTGCTTCAAAAAGGAAGGGGATGATCAATTTGGTCCAAATCTACCAGAAGGTTAAGTAAGACTGAGATTTGAACACTAACTATAGAAATGATGTGACTAAAGAAGATTTAAAATGATGGAATCTCCATAAGCAGCTTCAAGAAGGAATGGGAAGTGAGGAATTGGAAACTGTGAATAGTTAACTCCATGAGAATTTTGGGTATTAAAAGGGGACTGAGAAATAGGGCAGTAGCTGGAAGGGAGATTGGGCCCAAGGAGTCTTTTTTTAAAAATTTAAGATGGAAGATAGTACAGTTATGTTTGCATGCAGATGAAACTGATCCAGCAGAGTTGAGAGAACTGATCCAGAAGAGAGAAGGGATAAGAAGCAAAAGTCCTTGGTGGGACTAGAGGATGGGAATGGGGTACCAGCAGAGGCTGCCTTCATGTGGAAGTCCACCCCGAGTAGCAGGAAGGGATAGAGGATGTGACACAGGCACGCTGATAAATCGGTGTTGGGAGGATGACAAACTTCTGATTGCTTCTGTTTTCTCAGTGAAATAAGAAATGAGGTTCTCAGTGAAGAGAGAAGAAGTATGAGGAATGCTGGAGGTAAGAAGAGAGGTAAAGTTGTGAAAGAAACCTATAGGAGAGTGGGAGAATGAATTGCCCAAGAAAATATACAAGATTCCCAAGAAGTCCCTCTGAGATCTGTGCCCACACATCTATAGTAAGACCAGCAAATAGAGTTGAATGTTTTCCTCTGGCCATGCCTGAGAGAAATCTCGGGAATAAATGTAGTGTTAGATTTAAATAGGGTTGGAGTTTTGTCAGGTGATGATCATAGAAGGAAAACAGGACTAGAAAGTTGACTATGTATTACAAAGACTAATCTCTGTGAAGAACCATAAAGCCAAAGCAGGTGATAGAAAGTAAGAATATGAGGAGGTGGCGAACAAGAAGAAAAATAGCAGACTGAATTGATTTAAGGTGTCCACGGGAGCATATGATTGATGGAGTGGAGGGAGTTACCTGGAATGTAAAAGATGATGTTCAGTGAGAAACTGGAGGCAAAAATTCTGGAGGTGGAATTGTTATAGGCAGCGGCAAGTTTAGGAATGAAATTGGCTGAAGTTGGGTGGAGAAAAAGATGTTTGGAAGCAAGGTTATTGAACTGAGAGTCCAAGGTTTTTGATGGGTCATCTACATGCATGACAAGGTCACCTAGAAGGATGATGGGAGGAGAGGCAGAGAAGACACTGGTGTGGGTGCTGAAATCTTCAATGAATTCAATGAGAGGGCCAGAGGGCTGAGGGTAGATCTGGAGGTAAGAAGGTAACTGCAATAAGGAGTAGGGAGTAGTATATCCTGAGGGCCTGTGCTTCCATCGAGCTGGGAAATTTTAGGGAAGGGAAGAAAAAGAGTCTGAAAGTAGCTATGAGACATAACTCTTCCTAGAGCATAGGTGGTAAGGAAGAATAAACAGGGCAGTAGAAGCAGCATCTTTAGTTTTAGCTCGAGAAAGAAGATAAAAGAGAAGAGGTTGAGGATACAGGTATTACTGAGACAGAATAAGCTTCAGAGGGCGCAGTGGAAGGTTGGAGGATTCAGGGAGAGGTGAGATTGCGTTGATTAGGAGGTGTACATGAAGCCATATGGGTTTGAGATTCTGGATGAAGATGGATGACCTGGGAGGGTGAGAAAGGGTGGCCATGGTATGATGAGAGGTGGCAGGAGGAGGAAGTGGTAGGTAATTAGTCCTTCACAGGGTCCCCTACATGGAATTGGTTTGGGGCAGGTGAACTGCTGAATGCTGTGGAGTGGTGGTCTTACCCGGGTACTGGAGCTCTGGGGACCTCCCTAAACGCCTGTTATATAGCTCCCTTAGATTGCAAGCTCCATGAAGGCAGACACCTGTCATTTTCACACCTATATCCCCAGCACCAAGCATAGTGTCCTGTGCGGCGTTCATGTCTCCAGATAAAGAAACTGTGTGTGAGTGTGAGTGTGAGTGCACGCCTGTGATTGTGGTCCTGTGTGCATGTATGAATGAGTGATTACAAACTCCATCCTGAAAATGACTACAGTGGGTTAGCATGGGTTAGCTAGACAGCCACGTGTCCGCCACCTATTTGCAGTGTGACCTTGACAAGTCACTCCACCTCTCAGGCTCAGGTTTTGTACCTGTAAAATGGAAACACTGCCCATCCCACAAGACTGCTGTAAAGTTGAGTTGAATGATGCATGCAAATGAGTCAGGACAGTATCTTTATTGTGGTAATCACATACCAGATGGAATGATTAGGTTTTGAGTAATGAAATGAATCAAACAAGATCAATCCACAGGCTTTTTGCTCCATATTTTGGCTATGAGAGGTCCTTTAAGCTAGAGCTAGGGTAGATCAGATGGTACAATCCCTAAGTATTTCCAGTTTGAATATTTTTCCTCTCTCATTAACTTACTTGAGGTATTCATATCAGTTATTTCCCTAGTTCTCCAACGTTTTGTAGCTGGGCCCCAGAGTAGGCAGTAGATGTAAAGAATAATACTTTGATGTATCAATAGTCTCAGTCAACTTGTTCATGGTAGAGTTTTAAAAATTAATAAACACCAACGGTGTGGTGTGTTGGTGAAGGTTTGTTGTAAGGGAATTCTACACATGTGCATGATTTTTTTGTAAGTTCACAACTTCTGTAATAAAAATATTTTAAAATATAAATACAATAGTAATGCACTGACTTTGCAGGCATAAAATCATATAGTGTCCAAAGTTTTATGGAATGCATAAGGAACTAAGATTTCCATATACTGAGATCATTTTCCAGATGCCAAGAAAATGAAATATAGCTTTATGCTCTTGAAAATATAATTGGTTTCTGCTTGTTAAATATGCACAAAAAGACTATTATTAGACTCAAGTATGTTAACAGGGGTCACATAGATTCTTTGCAAAGCGAACCTGTAACTGAAACCGTAAAAAAGGCCAACACCACAATTTTTCTTCTATAGGTCTCTATTTGGCCTTACGTACTTGGGCTCATTTACATTCAGGGCTTTTCCATCTTCGGTGATCAAAGTCCTGGGTGGTTTCACTTTCTTCTTTTTCTCACTTAAGATTAGGGGTGGGTGGGAACCAGGGACAATGAGGGGTGGGAAAAAATAAACAAAGAGAATATAAAAGCAATTAATATTTTTTGTGAAACAGGTTAAGGAAAATTAATCAGACATTTATGAACACATCAGCCATTTACTGTCACGAAGTCCATTACTTTAATTCTGCACTGGGAATTGACAATCAAGCCAGATTTCTGCGTGGCTCTATCTATAATTGTAAAGCAAAACTGTGACCCAGACAATTTGCCAGATAATTCAAATGGGGGGGGGGGGGACACGACTCATTTTCATGAAATCGCTATGAATATTTAAATCAGTCTATTTTATGCATGATTTACAATTGTCAATTTTCCATTGTACTTTGTGTATACAGCTTCTGCTTTAGAAAAGATTTAAATTTTAAAAATACCAAGTAGAATCTATTCTACAGAAATAAAAATACCAGTACATAGACTATGTAAAAGGATGTTTTTCATAGCTTCTTTTGTAGAAGCAAAAACCTGGAACTACTGTGAATTTTTATCGATAGAAAAATGATTGGAGGAATTGTGGTATATTAATATTATGTAATATTTTCAGCTCTTTAAAAATGTGTTTGCTTTTTACCTACTGACCTAAAAAAAGGCCAGTATTTTATACGGTGTATATAGTGAAAACATATATATATATAATTTAAGTTTTTTGTGGTTAAAAAAGGATCCCCAGTCCTACATATGCAGAGATGATTTACACAACTGTAGAGGGTGGATAAGGATCTGATGGGTTAGACCTAAGTCTGTTACCACTCATTATCTTGAAGGGTGTGGGATAGGAGTAAAAGAAATGTAGGAAAAAGGAAAAGACTTGTGGAATAATGTGAAATAAAAATGTGGAAAATAAGCCCTATTTAAAACATTACTGAAAACATCTAAAAATTAAATAGGCATATATTGACAAGATCTAGAAGATCAGATGGAAAAATTTGTTTAGATGATGGAATTGAAGGCAATTCTTTGCCCTGGATTTCTATTGTTCTTTTAATACAGATTATGTGTCAGTTAACTTTATTTTCATAAAAGTCACTCACATTCTTCTGCATCTTAAAAATGGGCCTCCAGATCCAATTCAGGTAACATTTCAAAGAACTACTCTATTCTCCATGATCCAGAACAATAAAGAAGCAACCAGAATTACCAGCTTCACCCTACTCTGAGCATCAAGAGCAGAAGTGATTGTTTGCTCTTGCTCATTTCCTCATGGCTAATGAAAATGACTAAATAACCAGAGTCAATGATTATACAAAAACCAATACCTCTGATACCGAGTGGTTGGGGTAGACTACAGCATACTGAGCAGAGTGACTTTGACCTCCATCCACTAAAACCTTACTTTTTTAGTCTGTTGAGGAGAAAAAAATATGACCACTGGCTTCAGGTTCAACCCAATTTATGTTACATACTATATATAAATATACATATATATATGTGTGTGTGTATGTGATATAATGTGTGCATATGGACATATATCTTAGAAACTATAATACATGTTATATACACATATAATACTTCCATTTCAAAAGGGCTTTGAAGTCTGTAAGCACTTTAAATTTTATTGGCTCATCTGCTTCTGTAACAATACAATGGGCTAGGTAAGACAGAGTTGACCATCCTGTTTAACAAATGAGGAAACAGATGAAGAGAAATGAATGCCTGCCAACATAAGAGAGATCGTCAAGACAGATTCCACAACTGCTGATATAATTCCAATGTGCTTCTCAAAGCACTGTGGCCTCCAAGAGTAGAAATCGCCTGAGTTTTACAAACATGTATTCTAAATAAAATGTGATTTTCAGTTTTTGTGTCTCACTATCTAATTAATGGAGACAATTTTACAAATCAGCAGAGGCTTCTAATAGTATTTCTTCTCTTCTAGTTTCTTACTTTTAGTAGTTAATCATAGGAAGAGACATGTTCTCTCCTGCAGTTGCCCTGCAGATTATTGCATTTCAGAGCTGACTGACCTTATTATAGAGCTCATGAATGATAAATCTTCCCATAAGCGATACATTTTATATACTAGACTTAAGCAGTGACATGAAAGGGAATGACATAGAGTCTATCTTTGAAAAAGCTACTCTGGAATTAATGGCTTAAGCATCTGCAGCTTCTAACAAATAAGCAAATAATACCTAAACAATTCAAAAGTGAAAGCATACAACTACATGTTCCAGAGAATTGAATTAGGAAAATATAATGCCTAATGAAATAAGTTTTAACTATTCATCCTGTAAAAGAAGGGAAAAGAAGCAAAGGAGCTCATTTGTCCTGCAAAGTGGTCTTTCTCTTTTAGTACGATAACTTGTATCTCTGACCTGGACTATATTAGTACTAGATATATTTTAAATGTTTAGAAAGATAACAACATAAAAACAAACAAATCTGCACCTAAGATGGCATGACTCACGATGCACTAAAAAAGGTGGTTTGATGTGAATGAATGTTTGCAGATACAATTCAAAAAAAAGCTATACTTAGAAAAAGCAAATTCTATGAGTGATGTCTAATGGAGGTTTAATACAATGGGTAAGAAAAAATGTGCGTGCAAGAAAATACATTCCATAAGAGGGTGTTGTTATTTCAGTGATAGGAAAAAATGGAATACCTTAATCTTTCTTGGTCTTTCCGCTGTTTTTCTATATGTCTAAGAGTTTCTAATCTAGATTCAGGAGTAAACAAAGAAGGCTTATTCCAGAATGCCAGGTTGTCATCTTCATTTTCATCTAATTTCTTTTTGTTGTGTTCTTCTTGTGTTTCTGGTGCCTGGAGGTGGTCACTGCTCTCTAACGAAGATGGGCTAGGAAAGAACAAATATACACAAAGTGGGTAAGACCAATAATGGATGTATGAGATTCCTCCTTAATGCTGCCCCTTAAATATCATACACACTTTCCTTAAGTTATTGCCTCATGTTTGAATGACAAAATGCCTACCTAGGCAAACAGAAGGAAATTACTGCCACTGCATTGGGGCAGGCCTTCGTCGTCAATGGTTAGGAACACTGCGGTCACCCAGACTCAAGGGTTCACACACCTAGTTGGCCTGAGTTACCTGGTGTGACAGTTTGAAGTTTTGTGTAGCCTACAGCTACAGAAAGACAGTGAAACCCCAAAAGGATGAGAGAGAGGCAGGAGGCTGGAATCAGCAGACAAGAGAAGCAACAAGGCCCCCAAGGGCTAGGCCCATGGAGCACCTCGAAGCTGAAAGAGAAGGTGAGCCTGGAAGAAAAGCAGAGACTGGCATAGCTGCCATTTTTATTTGCCACATGACAGTAGTCCAGGATTGCTGTCAGCTGCAATTTGGTGAGACAGCATCTCTAATGATACCTTGATTTGGACATTTTCACAGCCTCAGATCTGTAAGATTTCCCCTTAATAAATTCTCATTATAAAAGCCAACTCATTTCTGGTATTTTGTTCCCAGCAGCTTGAGCAACTAAAACACC
>PVKH010015645.1:0-16013 GCA_004027955.1 Chaetophractus vellerosus
AAAATTGATTGATTGAGTATAAGTTTCTGGAAAGAAGACTCAAATGCTCACTGCCTGATTTTAATGACAATTAAACTAAACCCTTTAAATATTTCACCCTAGACACCCCTCCTGTTTCACCCTACTTCTGGCTCAGTCATGAATGTTTAAAGAAATAATCATTTTGAGCTATACTTGGTTGCAAAAACAAGTATACCTCATAACAAATGTTTTATAAATAACTTTGGGCTTTTCAAAAATGGAACTGTGAAATAATTGGAAAATGAGATGCAAAAAGAATCTGGTCATTTTTGGGAGGAAGAGGTAGATACTATGGAAAGGAAATATGAAACAGAATTGGCAGCTTAAAATGATTATCATGTTAAAAGCTTCTGACTATCCAGATTAGAAATTCCCATACCTAAACCATTCTATTATCCATAACCATTAACTTAGGCGTTTGCTGCTTTCAAGTAACCTCTTTATTAGCATTTTTCTTATATTGGTACCAAATAAACTGAATGAATAGCAATAAAATGACCAGATAAATTACAAAGCTATTATCAATGTTCTTTCAGGATAGATCATTTTGGGGATTAGTACCTGAAGATTATTATCTTAGTTCTTTAGCCTAGTATTGATGGTTACTCAGGACCAAATAAGGTATTTCTCATTTGGTCCACAAGAGTATAATGCAATAATTGAATAAAGCATAAATTTAAATTAGTTGCTCTAAAATGTTTCATATTTAGATACATTATTAAATACAGAGTTAAGTGATAAATATCTAAATAATAGATTTAACAGGCACTGATATTAAGTGGAAAAGGATTTCCTGCTACATCAAAATCTTGAGAACTTAAAATGAGCTTGTCAAGTGTCATTGCACCTGGTAATTTCAATGTCTGGTATCAGGTAAGGCTGTATAGAAACTTTCTGAGAAGTTCCAAATAAATATAAAGCAAAACATTTTCCCCTACGTTGGCCTAATTCTGCTTTTCTTCCTCTATACATTTTTTTTAGGATGCTCAAGAGCTGTCATCCATCTATTTGGGGTTGGTGGTAGATTTCTTCTTCTTTTATTTCACTTTAAAACTGAATTATTTTTACCTACAAAGTATTAGGGATTGGAACTAAGAATTTAGTATATAGCTCTCAAAAGAGCCAAGAAAAGGCTGGTTATGAATGTTTTGTTTACAAAACTATTTGGTATGGCCCCTAGATGAGTTTTTGCATGTTCTGCAGCTACCTCAGCAAAACAAAATCATTCCAAGCTGCCATAAATGGTGATGTTTCATGTAGAAAGATGTTTTTGCATAGGCTAGTAAAAAGGCTAAAGCTGCTTTGAAATAACATGCTTGGATTTGCAAAGAAAAACATTCAAATTCATGAAACATCTTTTTTATCAATGAAAAAAATGATAATTCTAGGAAAAAACTATCACAAAAATAATAAATAAAAATGACCCTACATGAATTGACCAGCTCCCCTACAATAAAAATTACCTATTATTTATACACTACATAAAGACATTTTTTCTAATTATAACTCTCAATTAATAACTTATAGAAAGTTTAAAACATCAAGCCAAAAATGTTAAAATATTTTAAATCCGTAATTGAAATCAACGGAGAATATAAACTGGATTTACAACTAATGTCTCCCCTAGAAGCTTTCTTATTCTAAATGTGATCCCTACAACTCTTACCAAAATAACAAAGGAGAGTCCAAGTTCGTAAAAATAAAATTCATTGAGAATATTATCTTTCTGGTGACTAAAACGGTTACATTGAAAATAATTTTCCGTGAAAGTATTAAGAAATTCCCAAATTAATTTCAGTGCTACAGTTAATGCAAGAATGCTCATACACACACACCTATATCCATTATACTGGCCTTTTTCTCATTTAGACTCCATAAACATACTTTAACATGAACTGGCCCAAAGTTTCCACTTTGGATCAACTACTTAATCTATGTTGGAGAGATCAAGATGCATAAATGGATTATAATCTCACTTTAAAAAAATTGCTATCTAAACTTTTAGTTATCTGACGTCTTGAGTAAACAGTTCAGATAGACATCGTTTATGCAAACTTTTCTGCATCCTTTATTGGGTGATTATCTTGTAGATTCTTTGAATCATCATTTTCAAACTCAAATGTTGAATTATTTTTGTTGATATTTTATAAAAATGCATGAACGTCACAGTTACAAATCCTAAAGACCAAAGGAGACTATAGCAAATTTAGGATTTTTTATTTACGTATACATCATATAAAAGTTTCACTTCATAAAATTATGCCCCACATTAAATAATTTTAAAGATACATAGTTACTTAAACATAATGCTTTCAATCTAGTTTATCCATTATCATGAATCCTTTTGGTTCCTGGACATGCCTTTGTTTCATCCCCTAAGGCTTGATGCAGAAAATAACTGCCTCTGGGAGCAGCAAAATTAAGGATACAAGGGAGACTCAGACTTAGTTATCGCTGATGACACTGAGGGGCATTCTGCATCACCAATATATTATTCAAATGTAACTGAAAAAATAAGCTATATGAGCGACCTTCATGAAGTTTTACACATAATGCATATTTCATATTACTAAAGATTGAACTACTAGCAAGCTATACCTAAGATACTTAATTACTTCTGAGTCCTTTAATACTGCATCAATATCCTGCTTCCAATTTCCACTCTTTAAAATATTCCTTCATTGTGGTCCTACTTTTCAAGGTGCCAACATTTACAGTAGGAATGATTTTCTGGGGCTTCAGCCACTGGACAAAACGTTTCATTTCTAGGTAGCTGCTGTGTTCACTATAAGGAATTCCTGCAACAGAAAAGTTCGAAATAAATATTAAGCAAATTTTCATATTATATACTAAAAATCAAACTAATAAAAAAAAAGCACAAGCCCAAAATAAAATAAAAGAGAAAAGTAAAGCAATTCAGAGTATGTTTGCCAAAAACTCCTTGGTGTTTTATTCTTGATAAGAATATATGTTGAAATCTTTTATGGGTAAAGATTAAAACATTAAAATAATATAAAAACTTAAAACATTAAAATATTCTATTAATATATATAGATATTTAATAATAAGCATTTCTAAAGATTCATATTTATAATTAAGCTTTTCTTCTTTTTAGACAATTCTTCCCTTTAGACACTTTTCTCAGCTATGGATTTCAGAAATGTCCTGGAAGAAATATGAGTAAAACTCATATATGAAGATATGAGTACACAGAAAGATTTAAAATGTGAATTAAGACTCTTCAGTGCCTATTTTTCTTGAATCTTAATTTTATAGCTCTTTTCAAAGACATAAAGTAATTACAAACATCAAAGTGAGAAAATATAATAATTATACCATATATTGAAATGTTTCCTTTGGTCTGGGGAATAATATCTGCTATACTTGTTAACTTGTTAGAATGTGTCCATCCTGTAGGTCGAAAAGCTAAAATCTGATCATATTTCCCACCACACTTCTTCAAATGATTCTGTAAACCCTGTTAAATAAAAACAGTATACTGATTCAAAGATGGATTATGTGGAATAAGATAGGATGATTAAAGACATTTCATTGGTACAGTCATGGGATATTTTCATTTGTCAGGCATTGGCTTGCAACAACCTAGTACAGTGCTTCTAAAAAAGGAAATAACTAGGGGAAAAAACATAATCTTCTTCCCTTTACTTATCTGAAGTTAAATAAGCTTAATAACAGCCTGAAAAAAGTAGGATGTCCTCACACAAAAAGGAAATAATAGGAAACTGAGGCTTTAAAATATAAGCAATTATATACATACTAATTATAATTCAGATAGCTACAAAAAAACAAAACAAAACTCTCCAAATCCCACCATGGAGAGATACTAATATTCATATTGGTAAACATCAATCCAAACATATCTTCAGTAATAACAATAGAGGACTGATGAGTTGAGAGATTGACATAATTTTATAAGAATGGCCTACATTTATACAGTAGTACTCTTCTCAGGTGTTTACCCCTTTTTGTCTTTTAATCAAGAACTAGAATAATTTTAAAACTTTTCATGCTGTAACAATTGGAAATAATATGCTTCCCTTATTAATCTTGAGTAGAAGAGAATGTCTCCAAACTAAAGTCATCATTTAATCTTTAAAGGAAAGAGAAATTCAGTTAAAGACAATAGCAGCATGACAAATACAGAATATCTAATAATTTGATCTTAAAATTAAAACTGAGTTTAATGTAAATTTAGAATAAAATTCCAGTATTATATAAAATAATAAAGCATCTAAATTGTACACAATGTGTTCTAGGATTTCCCAAAGTGTCCTTTTCTTCCTTAATAACAGATACTATGAGGTACTGAAGTGTTCTAAAAGATGCTGGTATACAATTCTGAAGAAATCATAAAGACAATCCTATTCATCCATCTACCTATTTACTCATTCAATAAACTTCTGTTCCAGTATACGCCAGATCATAGAGTTGGAGTTGCAGACAAGACAGACACGGCCTTCCCCACATGGAAGCGTACAGCCTAACAGGGAGGTGGTCAATAAATCCCACCTTCTGGGTCTTTTCTAATGGCAGAAATCAATCTGCCCTTTCTTAGCTTTTTCAAATTTTCCTCATCTACGAAACCAACAGCACCTAGGAACCTTACAGGCCGACTTAAAAACAAAACAAAAACATACAAAGGATTAGTTTTTAACATGAATTTCTAGAAGTGGAATTGTTGAGTTACAGGGTTAGTGCTAATTTACATTATTAAAGTATATGACGGTGCCAAGTTCTCTGAATCCTCACTACAGGAATATTACATTTTAAAAAGCCTGCTAATTTGATAGAAGACAAATATATCATCGTTTTATTTTCATGTTTGATTACCAGCATGAAGCCTGAACAATTTTCTAACAGACATTCGTATTTCATTGATGAACAGATAATGATCCTTTGATTTGCCTTCTGTATCAAACAACAACCCTTTATTAATTTAAAGTCAATACAGAAATTCCTACCATTGAACAGTCATATTTCTTGCCAACTACCAAAAAAACTCTTAAGTCATGAATACATAACTATGTTCCCAATACTATATATCCCTGGCTCTACAAATTTTCTAGTTTTTGTCTTGTTAGCTAATACACTGTTATTTGTTCAATTACTAATCCTTCTTCCCTTGTCTTCACACTAAAAAGAAATAGGAAACTGAGGCTTAGAGCAATTATAAATATAGTACCATAAACTCAGTCTAAGTTTTAATATAGGTCATCAAAACTATCCATTCCTATCTGACTCTGTAAAAACATTCAGGAGAATTAAATGAGAAGAAATTTCTGTTTTTCATGAGACAAACATCACAAAAACATGATTAACCTATGCCCCAAACAAAAAACATGATATTATCACATAAGCCAGTCACTAGGCATCCATTAAACACAATCTGAGAACTGTTCTCATAAGGAATTTTATTAAAAATAATTTAGTCAACACAAAATCCCTGATCTATGGCTTGTCCCTTTCTCTGTTCATTGGTAACCAGTTTGTGAGAAAAATGCTTTCAGCATGTGCCACTAGAATTGTTTATTCTATGAACTCAGGAGTTGAACTAAATAGCAGGAATGGTATTATTTATAGGGTTTCAAAGACATGCTGTGGAAACCCTGAAAATTTTATTAGATTGACATTTTCACAAAAAGTCATTAGCTTTGATGCAATTAAACTATTTTGGGCTGGTAAAAATTGACTATAAATACTAACTGAAATACGGTGTTACAGTAATCATCAGTTTCTGCTCCATCTGTGTTCTGAAGATAAGAAATCTTCAAAAATGTTATCAATAGCTGATCACTTTAATGGAGGAAAGGGAAATGCTGCTGAAGGCAACACTAACAAGAGATGACAAATCCAGAAAAACACAGACTTAATGACCCCAGATTACTCCTGTCAAAGACGCTAGACTCAAAAAATATCAAAAGGTTGAGAAGGAACATTATTTTGTAGTGTCATTAAAAGCAATCTGAATTCCTGTATAAAACATCAATCTTGAGTTTGTAGTTCTTTGAGGACTTAATTCCTGTATACATTTGGATTTGTAAATATATGACCTATAAAAGAAAGCAGTTTGTATCAGAAAAAACAGTCTATAATAGCTGTAGGTTGTGAGGGGGTTGTTGAAGAGGAAAACACGACCTCTTCCTGTTGAAGGTTTATGAATCCCTCTACCTGTGTTCCAGATGCATTCTCAGAAACTTTCTTCATCAATTAGTCCTTTCTCATATATCTTCAATTTCTACCTATCCATGGACTCCTGTCCCTCACAATATAAAAGTCTTCATCTCTTATGGCTAAAAAGCAAACCAACCAAACCCCATTTGTGCACATCCATGCATCTGGCTCCCTGTCACAGCCATGCTCTACATTTCCCATGTCTATTCCTCACCTCTCACTCATTTTTTTTTTTGTCTTCAAGTCAGGTAACTCCTGGTTTTTTGTTTTTAAATGTACAGTTCAAAAAAAAAGTATACAGTTCAGTAGTTTTTAGTATTTTCACAAAGTTGTGCAAACATTACCACTATCTAATCCCAAAACACTGTCCATTACCTGAAAAAGAAATCCATACCACTAGGAGTCACTCTATTACCTCCTTCCCCAGCCCCTGGCAATCACTAATATACTTTCTGTTTCTATAGATTTACCTGTACCCGACATTTCATATAAATGGAATCACACAATCTGTGTTGTTTTATGTCTGGCTTCTTTCACTTCACATAATGTTTTCAAGATTCATTCATATTGCAGCATTCATTTTTTATAGCCAAATAATATTCCATTGTAATCATACATTAAATTTTGTTTATCCATTCACCAGTTAATGGTCATTTGGGTTGTTTCCACTTTGGGGCTATTATGAATAATGCTGCTATGAACATTCATGTGCAAGTTTTTGAGTGGAATTGCTGGGTCAAATGGTTACTCCATGTTTGATTTGTTAAGGAACTGCCAAACAGTTTTTCAACCCCACCAGCAATGAATGAGGATTCCATATTTTTATACCCTTACCAACACCTATTATCAATCTCTTTTATTACAGTCCTCCTAGTGGGTATGCAGTGGCTTCTCAGTGTGGTTTTAATTTGCATTTCCATAGTGGCTAATGATGTTGAACATTTTTTTATGTGTTTCTTGGCTATTTGAATAACTTTCTAGAAATGTCTTCTCATTTATTCCTTCATCCTCTACAACCTGGCTTCCCCCTTTATCACTTCACCAAAACAGTTCTTGTTCAGGTCACCAAAGATGTTCTAATTGCCAAATTGTCTTTCTTTCTTTTCTTCCTTTCTCCCTTTCTTTCTCCCTTCCTTTCTTTCTTCCTCTTTTTCTTTTTCTTTCTTTCTTTCTTTCTTTCTTTTCTTTCTTCCTCTTTTTCTTTCTCTTTCTTTCTTTCTTTCTTTCTTTCTTTCTCTTTCTTTCTTTCTTTCCTTCTTTCTCTTTCTTTCTTTCTTTCTCCTTCTTTCTCTTTCTTTCTCCTTCTTTCTTTCTTTCTTTCTCCTTTCTTTCTTTCTCTTTCTCTCTCTCTCTCTCTCTCTCTCTCTCTCTCTCTCTCTCTCTCTCTCTCTCTCTCTCTTTCTTTCTTTCTTTGACGTCTCTGCAGCATATGCCACTTTTGGAGACTTTCTTGAAAAGTTCTAGTCCTTTTGTTTCCACAGTACCTGTGACTCCTCTACCTTCCCCCTCCTTATCCTCCTAAATGGAAAAGTTGTTCAAATAGCAATTATGTTAGTAGGAAACAAAATCTGAAAAAAAAATAATAAAAATATGCCATACTCTCCTCAGGATATCAATGTTCATTCCCACACATATTAGATAACTCCCAAATTTTATTTTATTTTACTTTATTTTATTTTAAAGATTTATTCTTTTTAAAATTTATTATATATCTCTCCCCCCGCCCCTTTCTGCTTGTTCTTGTTGTGTTCATTTTTGCATTCTTCTGTGTCTGCCCGTCTCCCCCCTCTGCGGCAACCCACTGAGTCAGCTCACCGCGCGGCGGCCTGCCCCACCTGCAGTGGCCTGCCCTGCCCGCGGCGGCTTGCCTTCTCAAGGAGGTCTGCCCACTCGAGGAGGCCCCAGGAACTGAACCCGGGGCCTCCCATGTGGTAGACCGGAACCATACCAATTGGGCTACAGCCAGTCCCCTCCCAAATTTTAAATATGTTTTCAAGGTTGTCTTAAACACCAATGGAGAAACTCTGACTTGATTATCTTGAATTTTGTTATGAATTATATATTTATGAAAATATGCCATAAAAATCTTACTTTAATCTCATGGAGAAATAAAACAGTTATACCAGAGAATTTCCTTAAGGGATAGACCTAAAAGACTCATTTTTTTCACACAATATAAGGGTTATTATTTATAAATCAGATATGAGTCCGCATCCTAAGCTATTTCAAAAAGCTTCATAAAAGTTATTTCAGGGACATTATAGAAGTGAAAATACACTTTTTGTGCATTATATTTCGAATTGTTTGCTTTTTGAGGTACCAAGGGGCAGGGATTGAACCTGGAACCTCGTATGTAGGAGGTTGGTGTTCAACCTCTGAGCCACATTGGCTCCCTGGGTGGGGATTTCTGTTTGGTTTGCTTTTTGTTTGTTTGTTTGTTTGATTTTTAGGAGACACAAGGAACTAAACCCTGGACCTCCCATGTGGGAAGCAGGCACTCAACTGCTTGAACCACATCTACTCCCTTGAATTGTTTTTTTTTTTATTTTTCTTTTTTGAATTGTTTTTAATATGCAAGTTTGATGCATTCCATTGCCAAGTGACAGAATATTAGTATATGGAAAATGAATAAATCTGACAAATAAACCCCCAAATTACAGTGAGGTCACATGATAAATGTCTTACTTCATACCACTAAGCTAGTGCCAGAACTTAACTTCCTCTTAGAATATACTTCCATTATTTCATTTAATCCTCAAAAGTAAATCTTTCAATGTATATTAATATTAAACCTCTATAATATTAATACAGAATGAAGTAGACCCTTAAAAGAAGGAGGAACTTCTTAGAACTCCCCATTCATTTCCCCACTCACCCAGAAAGAACTGGAAAATGATCTCAAAGGCAGAAGGCTTAAATGACTGGATAGCTACATATAAAAAATTTCCATTTTTGTTCCTTCCCTTATACCAGTTCTCTAGTTCCTAAACTCCTGTTGGGTATATCTATAGAGTTGCATACCAAAAAACTAAAATATTTTCTAAAGGGCAATTTTGGCTAAAGGTGACTCTACTCTAATTGGATGCTTTTAAGTTAAATGCAGATAAAATGGGATTCCAGTTTACAATCATCAGATTACCCTTTCCAATTCCTCCTAAAGATATACTTTTTGAGCACTTACCTTAAAATTAATTTGCATCATTGGGAGAAGGTGAACTAATGCTCTGTCCATGTCCGTTGTGATAAGGGAATTAACTTCTGGTATATTGAGGCACTGTAATGTTTTATACTTTTCTCGGACCATGCCCACTTTAGAACCCAAAACATCAGCAATGGCTATAGGCAAAGGAAAAGGTTAAAAATAGTAAAAAAAAAAACAACAACAAAAAACACAAAACACACATAATGAAAAAATAATAAAGTTATAATTCACCAAATTTTAAAACTAGAATTTATCAAATAAAAGAAATTCAAAACATTCACAATTTTTGCTGTAATATTTCAGAAAGGTTTAATAATTCTGTTGGTAAGCTGTGTGGAAAAAAATTGTGGAAAAGCCATAGAGTTAATTTTTTAAAGCCTACTCTAAAAATATTTTAAAAGATATATAGAAAGGGGTATAACAAGGGAAATGATCAAATTTGAGAATGAAAATCCTACCCTTTTCACTTCATATCTTAATGCTTAACATATGAAACCATGCTTAAGAAGGTTTTAGAAGCAAGAATAAAAAGAAATGGAAAATACTTTGCAAAACAGTACTACATTACTATAAGGCAAATTAGACAATTATACATCCAGAAATCATTTAGGAACAAACATTATAACTGTTCTTTAAAATAATTAACTGATGGTTATCTTCAAAGAATGCAGCAATAAAATTATGCCATCTTTCAGTTTATTAAAATACTGATAATAACATGGACAATTATATAAACATCTTGTAGATATAAAAGCTCCCATAAAAGCTCCCATAAACACATTTATCAAATATTTCTATTAGGTTAAGCCTTTCAAAGTTTAAAGGTGTCAAGCTCTACCAAATTGTCCTTCAACTTCCAAGGTAATAGTGAACCATTTCAGGAAATAAATACAAATGGAAAGAAAAGAGATTGAAAGGGCACTATGCAAAAAGAATTTGATCTTTATAATATATTAATGTACATTAGATACAGCTACCACTCACCTAGGAAGACTTTCTCTTTTCCAATGGAATAAGTGCCACAGACAACAAGAGTATGTGGGTTTAAAGTTACAGCCTCAAAGGCAGTGTTGATGGCAAACTGAATAACTTCTTGCTGAGATGGAAAGGAATATTCTGGGCTGCAATATCTGTAATATGGAAAAATAGTACTTATTAAAAGAACAATAAGAAAACCATAGCAGGAAGTTGGATGCTATTTTAGAAAGCAAGCTTTAGCAAAATTACATATGACAACAGTACTATATATTAACAGCACTGCAATTTACTTGCTGCCTGTGGTTAAAATATTTGTTGCCAGATAATGATAATTTATGATGGAATTTTAAGTTTTCAATATATCTTTTATCAACCTCAAATAATGAAATTGTATTTTGAAAGATATTTTTCTTCTCAAAGAGTATTTCTAGCCAACAGCTATTTTACTCATGAACTAATTATAAACATCAGTATCTTTTTTTAAAACCCCCAATCACTATCAAAGAAAATACTCTTTATAGGATTAAATTTGGACTAAAGAATTCTGTTTTAGTAAAAAGAAATTATTAAAAAAAAGAAACTCAATGTGAATTTAATGAAGTAATTTTAAATCAAACAGTTAATATTCATAGGGTTGATATCTTCTCTTTTTAGGAAATACAGAAATCTTTCTAATATAGTATATAGGAATACAACAGATCCAGTTGGGTCTATCTCAAGATACTAATACCCAGTGAAAAAATACTGAGTCTGCTATCTATATATGTTTGAGATGACAATTAAGCATCTTTTATTTAAAAAGTCATAAAATAAAGTATAAACACCAAGGAAATGTATTTTTTCCAATTTTCAAAATTGTTTTTGCTGGTTAGCAGTCAGAAAAGAGCTGAAAAAACTCAGGATTGTATGTAGAATACAATTATGTAACAAGAAAAAAAATTTTTAACTTATTTTAATTTATTTGATACTTAAAATCAAAATGAAAGAATGGAAAAATTACCTGCAGTGTTAGAAAGTTAGATGTGGAAAGATCAACATTAATAAAATATGCCATCTAAACTCTCTTCTCCTTGAAACACATTGAAATATTTATCATAATTAATTTCTAACAAATTCATGAGCCTCTTCAATACATAATAAAAAGATAATGATTTATGCCATTATATTTATAGCTCTTAGGAATTCAAAGCTGTCACTTATAAATTACCTTTTTGAGAAAAAAAAAACAAGTATAATTTTGAGTCTCAGAAACAATCACATTTTGGTCTCTCTTTTCCCTTCACAATTATACTTAATAGTTACATGGACACTTTGAAAGTACAACCTAAAAGAGGGTTTTCCTGAAGTTTACCTCCAATTTTTTCTTCCTTGTTTCAGTAGCAAGAGTCTTACATAAACCACATTTTCAAAAATAAATTACAAAAAATTAAGCTTTAATCAGTTAAAACATGTAATCCCTAATTTGCCCTGAAGCAGGAATATATTTTTCAAATAGCATCTTCCTTATAAACAGCCTTAAAATGATAATTGACAATAAATCACCACTTTGTTTACCTAAGCAAATAAAAAATGCTCAAATTATTCATAATTTACAGAGCATATACTGTCTGCAGGAAAAAGCATATAAATAAAGCTTCTCTTACGTTGTATCTAAGTAAAGCATGTGGACTTTCTGGCCTGCAAGAAGGGAACGTTCCATGGTGGGATCTGCTCTGAAGTCTCCAGTGTGTAATATGACAGTTCCATTAGGAAGATAAAAAAGGATCATGACAGCACCTGGACAGCTGAACACAAACATTTCAAAAGAATATTCTTAACACAGGCAAAGCACCTAAATGAAGAATATCTTTTTCAGTATCAACAAATTAATACACTTTATTACCCACCACAGTGACATGGCCTCATACCATAGAGGAAATACAGCACTTTAGCTAAAGGAAATTTACATCATAAAAAAATGATTGTGTAGGAAAGTGTTAACTCAGTAGGCCTGGGTTTTTCAACCCTGCACATTCCCTAGAAAGGACTGGTCCTTGTTCAGCTTCTGGGCCCTTGGAATATTCTGCTTGGTAAGAATGTTTTTGTATGCCTGAGGCCTTGGGCCATGCAGTAGTAGTTTGATCAGACAGTTTATACTAACAATGTCATCTACAGTGAAAGCCTATCTTTCCTCTGGGAAGCTGGAGTTTGAGTAGTTGAGATCAGTCACACAGGTACTGCATACCTACATGACTGACTCCCAATAGAAACTGACATCAAGGTTCAGGTGAGCTTCCTTGTATTGTCTCAGTTGTTACTGGGAGCACTGAGTTCATCCGTACAACTCCACTGATAGAGGACACATGGAAGTTTGCACATGGTTTCTTCCAGATTTTGCCCCCTGTGCCTTTTCCCTTTGCTGACTTTAATCTGTATCTTTTTAAAAAATAATTATAATAAACTGTAACTGAGTACCACATTTTTCTGAGTCCTGTGAGCCCTTATAGTGAATCATTGAGCCTGAGGGTGGTCTTGGGTACCCCTGATACAATGGGGTTTGGCAGTAATTGCCAAAAGCACACAGAACTTACATTTTGAATTATAAGAAAACACAGGAATAGTTAAATTTGTAAATATAAACCTTCCCCTTTCACTCTCCCCCTCTGTCCACCCTCTCACCCCCCAGCCAAAAAGATTCAGGCCCCATTGATTTTACTGAGAATTCTAGAAAACATCTAGGGAAGAAATAATTTCAATTCTACACAACACTGTTTAGAAAATAGAGGAGGAAATATTTTGTAGGGTCAGCATCATCCTGATACCAAAACTCGACAAAAGCATTACAAAAAAAAAAAAATAAAAAACACACAAAACTACAAATATCCATTATGAAAACAGACACAAAAATCCTTAACAAAATATTAGCATATCAAATACAGCTATGTATATATAAAATATATTTTAAAAGAATAATACATTATGACCAAGTTGTTGTTATCCCAGCAATGCAAGGATGGTTTAATATTCAAAAATCCATCCTAATGTACCATGTTTACATTAGAAAGGAGAAAAATGATAAGATCATCTCAATAGATGCAGAGGAAGCATTTGACAAAATGCACCACTCATTCATAAATACAAACTCTCAACAAACTAGGAATAGAAGGGTACTTCCTTAAACTGATAAAAGTCATCTATAAAAAATCTTCTGAGGGTTGGCAGTAGCCCAGTGGATAGGGCGCCGGTTCACCACATGGGCGGCCCCAGGTTTGGTTCCCGGGGCCTCTCTGAGTGGGCAGACCACCTTGAGAGGGCAAGCCGCCGTGGGCGGGGCAGAGCCGCCATGGGCACGGCAAAAAGCCCCCACAGGCAGGGCAAAGACACCACGGGCAGGGCAAGTCGCCCGTGAACAGAGCAGAGCCACCCACGAGCAGAGCAGAGCTGCCCACGAGCGGGGCAAGCTGCCTGCGCGGTGAGCTGACTCGGTGTGTCGCCGCAACAGGGGGAGACAAAGCAGACACAGAAGAATGCAAAAATGAACACAGCAAGAACAAGCAGAAAGGGGGGGATATGTAACAAAAAATAAATAAATAAATAAATAAATAAATTGTCCACCATCAGGTAAATGGATTAACAAATTGTAGTGAATTCATACATACCATGGACATACTACTCACTAAAAAAAAAAGAACAAACTACTGACACACGACAGCATGGCTGAATTTCAAAAATATGCTTAGTGACAGAAGCCAGTCCCAAACAAGGACATACTTTGGTATTCTATTTATATGAACCCCTAAGAAAGACAAATCTAATCAACAGGGATAAAAAACAGTGATTTCAACAATTGCCTGGGGCCAGAGGTGGTTGGGGATTGACTGGGAAGGAGCACAAGGGAAGCTTTTGGGGTGGGGAAAATGTTCTAAATTTTTATTGTGGTGGTGGTTCCATGGGTATATACTTTTGTCAAAATTCAGCAAACACTGAAAATGGATACATTCTGTTTATATAATTATGCCTTAATAAAGCTACTAAAAAATTCATAACAGATTGTCAAAATTGGCAATTAAGAAAAATAGCTGCAGAATTAGCAGACAATAACTTGAAGAAAAGCAACTTGAAGAAATAACACTGGCCTGGAATCTAGGAGACCTAAATTTTAGTCTTAATTCTTTCTTTAAATGTCTATGTATTCTATGGTACATTATAGTACTAACATTCCATTAAAAATTAAAAAGAAGCATGGCTGATAGTTGCATTTTAGAAGAATGAATGCTGACAATAATTTACATTTTTAAAAATGAGGGAGAAATAGAAAGTAGAAACCATTTCCAAAACAATCTTCCAAGACTTTCGTACCAAAACCTGGAGGATTTCTTAGTTAAAAGGGAAAATCCATTAACATCTGAATGGATTATATATTCTTGCTGAAAAGAATACGGCAAAAAGTTATCTTGTGAAGAACAGCAGCAACTTGTTAAAGTACTTTTTAATAAAGAAGATGGAGTTTCATATGTCAAGCATAGCAATTTAAAGTAGATAAAAGGAATGAGTAAGATAACATTTAGAGGATCTCTCTATGTCTAATCTCCAATTCTGTAATTGGGCATATTATTTTTTCTAAAAAGGAGAAACATATTTTACTAAAGTTCTAAGAAATATCAAGCATATTACTACTTCTTTTTTTTTTTTTTGAGGTACTGGGGATTGAACCCAGGACCTCGTACATGAGAAGCAGAAGTTCAGCCACTGAGCTACATCTGCTCCCCAAGCATATTACTTCTAATACAAACGTTTTTAAATAACCACGCCAATGTTTTTTCCTTTTATTTTAAAAACAGGCTATTACAGTGACTTTAATACTTACTGATTGGCATCAAGAAAAACAACTTTAATCCCATTCACTATACATTCAGTGTCCATTGGTAATGGATTGATATATTGTTCCTGCACATGAAGCTTGTTTCTCAACAAATTGCCAGTTATCTGCAAAACAGGATGTGTTTATTGCTGACACAGTAAAACACTAAACAAGTATTTCCTATGTAGCTTAGAACTAACACATCTTAATATCCTCCCTGTTTTCCCACTTAGATTCAAGTAATTTGAAGATTATCTTCCACAATCCAGGAAGATAATCTTTCTAAAATTACTAGGTCTCTGCTTAAAAACTGCCGCTGACTCTCCTAAACTGTGAAAAGTCCATCATCCCCAGCATGGGATACAAAACCCCTGGTGATCTGGCCCCTGCCTGCTTCTCCTATAAGATTTACGTCCTGTTATTCCCTATCTTGTATCCAAGCTGAATTATATGAAGTGCCTGGAATGGGCATATTTCTCAGTGCCTGTGCCTCTGCACAAACTCTATCCTCTATTTGGAATGCTCTCTCCTTCTTCCTCTGTCTGGACTCAAATAGACCTGCACTCAAATTCTGGCTTTGCATTACTAGCTCTGTAACTTGGAGCACATTACTTAACCTCTCCAAGTCCTGGCTGCTTCCTTAATAAAAAGAAGATAATTCAAGAATGCTGTGAGGATTAAATCAGATTGTAGCTAAAGCCCTCAGTAACAGTTATTCAGATGTTCACTTTGTGTGTGTGTGTGTGTGTGTGTGTGTGTGTGTTCTTCTATGTCTGCTTT
>PVKH010015646.1:0-16018 GCA_004027955.1 Chaetophractus vellerosus
TTCCCACTGTGACATAGTACAGGAGACTCTAAGATATGTTCAGGATGGTTTCATATTGTCTCAAAAGCAAAGACTGTACTGTACTGTGATCATGATCATCAGAGCAAGATGCTCTTTGTCCATTGGTGACTGGCTAGTGGGTGGTTGTGCATCATGTTGTGCACCAGGCTTGAGTTTTTGCAGCCTTCAAAAATTGGAACTGTGGGTATGCTCATTGCTTATGGATCATAGGTGACTTGGAGAACTGAGCTGCCAGGAATATTTGTCTTGATAAATGGCAGTACTGCCTGATCACTGATCTTCGTCCATTTTACAGAGGATATGTTTAAAGTAGGCCCTACAAGTAATTGTTTTACCTTAAATAGACCTTTCTTGAAATTTACTTTCCAATTTGCTGGTACTTGTAATCTGAGAATATTTGGGATTGGTTCATTCATTCATAGGGTGGAAGTGAAAGCTGGTTCACAGATAGCAACAATGCCATTGCCTCCTTGGCTTTCCATCCTACGGCTCAACTCCTGCTGATTGCCACTGCCAATGAAATCCACTTCTGGGACTGGAGTCGAAGGGAGCCATTTGCTGTGGTGAAGACAGCTAGCGAGATGGAACGGGTCCGGTGAGTAACCTGGCCCACCACTGCTAGACATAGGGTTAACATGGCAGAGAACATTTATATCTGCCATCACCTCAGAAGACAGGTTATTATACTTGCTCAGAGCATGTTGTTATCCCTATGGCTTCTCCTACTTCTTAAGCAGCTAGCTAGTCAGCTGGCAAGCAGTTCATTTCAGCTGCCCCACTATCTTCTGGTTGTCTGTAGACCAGGGTCATTAGAGTCTTTTTTAGGTTCAAAGCTATCTGGGTTTGGGATAGAACTCTTCTTTTGGAAAATCTGAAAGAAGTTCAGGTGGTATTTTAGATAGCTTGGTGGGTAATTGTTCATCCCTTCTTGACCGTGTTAATCAAACTGGAAGATAGAGATGTAAGCATATATCAGATCTGGTAATTGATGTTTATTTAGCCCTCAAGATCAAGATACATATTCCCTGAATTAAAACTGAACTCTCTTTCTTTGATCCTCTTGGTGGTACACTTGGATATAGGCTAATTTCCTAGTCTATTCTACATCATTTGATGCTGGGATGGCTCATTGTTACCAGAGCTCATGCTTTTTGCCAGTGTGGCTGCAATGTGAGGGGAGAACTGAAACCTGTGGGAGAGTATGGAAGCTTTATTGTAATGATGGGCTGTTAGATATGAGCAAATGGTGGCTTAATGTTGCTGCTTCCTGGGATGGAAGCCTAGATATTTTTCTAAAGTGAAATTATTATATTAGTGATACTTATTTCTGGCAGGTGTAAGGAGATAAGAGAGAATATTGAGCCTTTTTATTTTAATCTCTTTGAAATATTTGAACGTCTCTAGCATGAAATGGATGCCTGGGTGGTCACACAATTATCAGTAATGATTGCTATAGGTTAGAGCACAAGTTTCCTATTCTCAGTTAACAGTCTTTCTATGCATGTCTTTGTCTCTTCTTCTGTGTTTTCAGTCTGGTGAGATTTGATCCCCTTGGACACTACTTACTTACAGCAATTGTTAACCCCTCTAATCAGCAGGTAAGTTCGTTAGCAGTTCCAACTCCATCTAAACGGTGGGTTATTTTGTAAATTAGTGCACTAATCCTGATTTATTGGACTTTTAATTCTCAATGACCAAGTGCTTCTTTCCAGTTAAGATCCAAAACTAGCTTCAGATTGTGTATTTAAAGTTATATCCATAATCTTAACAGAAGAGTAATTCTGAAGCCCCCGAGTGGTCGTCTCATTAGAAGTAACCCTTGTCATCACCAGGCAATGTTGGATAGCTTCTCATTCACATACCTCTGGCTGGTTGAAGATTTTGTTTCCTCTTACTGCCTCCATGTCATGGAGGTACCTTTTGCAAGAAACTTGGTTTGTTCAGCTGTACTTATTCAGCTATGTTGCTGATTGAAAATGAATAATTTACTATCATATGATGATTCTGAATCTGAAGCCAGTTGGTTCTCAGTGCTTCAGGGATAAAGAGTTGTTGCCTATCTGTGAAGACTTTTTTCCTTGGATGATAATCAGTAGTTTGTTTTTCTTGATTTACCTAGAGGTTCTACCTAACTGCTTTGCTCTATCCCCTGCCCCACCCTGGCCCATGCTGCAGGGTGATGATGAACCAGAGATCCCCATAGATGGAACAGAATTATCCCACTACCGTCAGCGTGCCCTTCTGCAATCACAACCAGTTCGCCGGACTCCTCTCCTCCACAATTTCCTGCACATGCTGTCTTCCCGCTCCTCTGGCATCCAGGTGGGAGAGCAAAGCACGGTGCAAGATTCTGCCACCCCCTCACCCCCACCGCCTCCCCCTCAGCCCACCACGGAGCGCCCCAGGACTTCCGCTTACATCAGGCTCCGACAGCGGGTCAGTTACCCCACAGCTGAGTGCTGCCAGCACCTTGGGATCCTGTGCCTTTGCAGCCGCTGCTCTGGCACTCGAGTTCCTTCCCTCTTGCCACACCAGGACAGTGTCCCCCCTGCTTCTGCCAGGGCTACTACTCCTTCCTTTTCTTTTGTACAGACCGAGCCCTTCCATCCCCCGGAGCAGGCCTCATCAACGCAACAGGACCAGGGCCTCCTGAACCGCCCATCTGCCTTCAGTACAGTCCAGAGCAGCACTGCTGGCAATACGCTCCGCAACCTCAGTCTGGGTCCCACCCGTCGCTCTTTGGGGGGCCCTCTGTCTAGTCACCCTTCTAGGTATCACCGAGAAATAGCTCCTGGGCTGACAGGATCTGAGTGGACCCGGACAGTGCTCAGTCTGAACTCCCGCTCTGAGACAGAATCTATGCCCCCACCCAGGACCAGTGCCTCTTCAGTGAGTTTGCTGTCTGTGCTGAGACAGCAAGAAGGTGGCTCTCAGGCTTCGGTGTACACTTCAGCCACAGAAGGGAGGGGTTTTCCAGCTTCAGGGTTGGCCACTGAGTCAGAGGGAGGGAACGGCTCCGGCCATAACAACTCAGGTGGTATTCGCCATGAGCTTCAATGTGACCTGAGGCGCTTCTTCTTGGAATATGACCGGCTGCAGGAACTGGACCAGAGCCTGAGTGGGGAAGCTCCCCAGACCCAACAGGCCCAGGAAATGCTGAACAATAACATTGAATCTGAGCGGCCAGGCCCCTCCCATCAACCCACCCCACACAGCAGTGAGAACAACTCCAACCTGTCCCGTGGCCACCTGAATCGCTGCCGTGCCTGCCACAATCTCCTCACCTTCAACAATGATACCCTGCGCTGGGAAAGAACCACATCGAACTACTCCTCTGGTGAGGCTAGCTCCTCCTGGCAGGTCCCCAGTACCTTTGAGGGCATGCCATTAAGTGGCAGCCAGTTACCACCTCTTGAGCGGACTGAGAGTCGAACGCCCAGCTCCAGCAGGCTGGAACTGAGCAGCTCTGCTAGTCCACAGGAGGAGAGAACTGTGGGGGTGGCCTTTAACCAGGAGACAGGCCACTGGGAAAGAATTTATACCCAGTCCAGCAGATCTGGGACTGTATCACAGGAGGCCTTACATCAGGATATGTCTGAGGAAAGTTCTGAGGAAGATTCACTTAGGAGGTAAGCAGTTGGTTTCCTGTTTTCTCCCACTTCCGTTACTCTTCTCCTTATATCTCTTCCTTCAGTCCAATAATGTTTTGGTTGTATCTGGAGTGTCTGGGACCCATGCATCTGCTTCTTTTCTCCCTGGCTTCCATTTCATCTTCTTGAAAAAATCTTGCTCTGGAGCCAGAGATAAGATAGGCCCGGCCCTAGCAGTGTGAGTCACTTAACTCTGCTGGCTCTATTTCTGGCTAATCTCATGTGACTTTTAGCCTTGAAAGGAAAGTGTAGATTAGCGGAGAGAGGCATGAGGAGATAGAACCATTGACTTTATCTGCCCTAATTATTGACCTTCTTGAAGGATTGTCTGAGTATGACTTAATTATGAGGCAAGAAAATGCACCAGAGTGTTCAGAATTAAGTAGTAGAAGAGAACCCTTCTTGGGACAGATTAGCATTCTAGTTTTTCTTTGATTGCATCACTCTGAACAACTGCGTTCACTTCTTAAATCTTATCTTTTGGAATATTGTAACTTGACAAAGAGAAAGAGAAAAATTTACATATATATATATATATATATATATGCCAAAATCCATATTTTCTTAGAGATATGTTTTTGGAAAGCAAGCTAGTTGCTCAATTAAGACTATCTGAATGGACCTTCCAGATGGTCATTTACCTTGGGTGGGGAAAGATAATTGTCCATGGAAAGAAGGCCTTTCATGCTCGGATTGGCTTCCCAGCCAGCTCTTTCATGGAAGAAGCAGAGTGGGTGTAGTTGATCGCCCACTACATGTTCTATGTATGGCTCTGCACGCATCTATCTTGATTTATTAGGGACTTCTTTCTGTAATTCTTTAAAGGTCAAATCTAGCGTAATCACCAACTCCCAGAATATGCCTGTTAGATCCAAACAGCATATTGCTCTGCATTACATCCTCTGTTGAAGCAACTGAAATTTCTCTGACATAAGCTTCTAACAAGGGTGGGAATATGAAGTGTGCACAAAATGTACTAGTTATTTTGGGAGGATGCTTTAGACAGTCTCTCAGTCATTAAGTATTTGTTGAATGGTTACAGTGTTTCCAGCACTGTGCTAGGCACTGTAGGGAATTCAAAAGAACTATGATGCATGGTCTTTGCCCACTGGGAGTACCACAGTGGTATTGTGGAGGCAAGACTTATTTATATGAAATTATATCAAAATGTAGAAGATCAAATGCTTTATTGTATGGTACTAAGATTAAATATAGTCCAATTTCAGAGAAAGGGAAATATCAGGGAAGTGTTTACAAAATCATGTCTTGTAAGATGGGTATGTATGCTTTGGAGAGGGAAAAACCTTTTTATTTTAGGGGAAAAGCACATTATAAGGAAGGAAGGGGCACAGTGTATGCAACATAGTAATCAGTTACTAAGGGGTTTGGATGGGGAATAGAGAGAGATTTGGTTGGATATCAAAAGTAGACAGAGTAATAGAGGATATTACTATGCCCATATCATTTGGACCATTCTGGACTAATAACTCCTAAATTCCCAGCTTTGGAATATTTTACCTTGCACAGTGGCCCACATCAGGAAACTGGGACTCTGTCCTTCCTCTCTGTCAAGAGAAGTGAGAAAGCAGCAAGCATAGTATCTGACATAGTAGGCACTCAAAAAGCTTGTTGAAGGCTCTCTTCAGTTACTGCTCTAAGAAGCCTGCCAGTTCCTGTTCAGTGTCATTGGGTCCCTGGTCAGCTTTTGCCCATTCTGCTCTAGCAGTGCCTGCCTCTTTCTATGTGCTGTTTTCCTGAGAGATACCTGAGTGGTTTGAAATAAACTCTACCATTTGATTATAATTAGATATACCAATTATTGAGGGCCTACCATGAGCTTTGCATGAATTATTTCTAATATCTACAATAACTCTTTGCAAGGCAGGTAGTAAATTTCCACTCTTACAGTTGAGGAAAGTGAGACTTAGGGAAATGGAGTTTGTTGTTAAAGGTCACACAGTATGTCTCTGAGTGGGGATTTGAACTCTGGTCTATATGGCTCTTAAGAGCTTTCAAGGTGCCCTCTATGGTATATACCTTAATATGGTAACCCCATTTTTATTGATTTTTCTTTTAACTTTTAATTAGGAAGATCTTAAAACATATATAAAAAGTGAGATGAGTATAATGAATGAACTCCCATATACCTGTCACCAACTTCAAAATTTTTCAATGCTTGGCCAGCCTTCTTTCATCCATTCCCCCCACCCAGGCATCTTATAATTTTGTCTGTAAATACTTCAGTATGTTTCTCTAGCGTGGTGCTGTCTGTTAAAATTTTCTTAGTGATAGAAGTGTTCTGTTTCTGTGCTGTCCACTGTGGTAGCTACTAGCCAAAGGTAGCTGTTGAGAATTTGAAATTTGGCTAGTGTGATGTGAAGAACTAAACTTTCAGTTTTTTAAAATTTAATTAAAATTTAAATAACCACATATGGCTAGTGGCTACCACATTGTGTACCTAAAATATTCATAATCATTTATTAATAAAGTAGGCCATTTAAAAACCATAAACTATTAAGGAGTGACAAAAAGTAATATGTGTTTGTGGTTTAAAAAATTCAAGCATTTAGAAATGTATATTGTAAAAAAAACGAAGTTCCTTGTCATCATGCTTTAAACAATTTTATATATATGTATTTTTTCTCTTAAAATATATACATTACACATGATTCTCATTGTACAACAGCTATTAGTATAGAGAATGCAAAAGTCCCTCCTGAACTCCCACCCAATTCCATTTTTCTCAACTGGAAAACCATTGTCTTTGGTTTGGGGTATATCTTTTGATCTTTTCATAAACATAAAATAACACTGCTATATTATAAAATTATATAATTACAGATATACAATAATAACTTCTTCTTGGTTCTGATAGTACAGGATCTAGCAGGATGGTATTGTGGCTACTTGCATTCGGAGTCCCTGTTGCTTTTTAAAAGCTGGTATTGGGAAAAGGAGAAAATGATTTTAATTTAATTTTTTTATTTTTAAAAAGTAACCATTTTATTTTATTTTTTAATTTTTTTAGGAGGTACTGGGGATTGAACCCAGGACCCTTGTACATGGGAAGCAGGCCCTCAACCACTGAGTTACATCTGCTCCCCTGATTGAAATTTTAAAACATCTTGATACTAGAGGGAATCTAAAATTATAACTGTTTAAGAATTATAATAATTTAACTAATACTATATTGTTTATTATGGAGTCACTTTTAAATGAATTAGGATGTGATGGTATACCATGAAAGCTGACAGCTGGCTCAAAAATGAGATGTATTTTAAAATATTTTAAATGTACACCCATTAAAGAAGGGACACCATTTTCTTATAAGTTGAGTGACCACATTCTGGTATAAATCACTGTTACAAATGTTTGGTAATTGGCTGTTTCTTCTATCTTCTAAGAGGCTGCTATTCCCTAGCCGATGATCCAACCGTTGCATCTGTTTCTCCAGCAGGTGTCACTGTTGGGCTGCTGCTGCTAGGCTAGCATGGCTGGGAAGAAAAGACGGTGTCCTGTTTGTATATGAGGTTGAATATTGTAACAAAGCCCATTTATAGTGGTTGTAGGTGATTGTTGTTACTGAGTGGAGTTCACAAAGGTTGATTATACTTGAAGGGAGAGGATTTTGGTTTTTGGCGTTGTAGTGGGATGTAGATGAAGGAGGCATGTTTTGATCTTTGGTGCTGCTGGGATAATTAATGGTGTTTACAAATAGAATATTAATAAGCACATAGTATGCATTTCAGTATGGCTCTGTGCTGCTGAGTGTTAATAACCAGGGCACAGTTTGTTTCCTGTGGGCAGTGGAGGTTGAGCTGTCTGTGTAGTCTGAACCCAGCTTACAACTTGGGTGGTAGGTCCTGTGTTTGAAACACAGAAACTTCTTTTTAGTTCTGATAGCATGGTATCTAGCCAAAGAAGTTCAGAGTACTGTGGCTCCTTGGAGTAGGAGTTCCCGTAGCCTTTAAAAGCTGATATTAGGAAAATGAGAAAATGATTTTAGTTTTAAAACATCTTAAAACTAGGAAACCTAGAGATTATTTAGTCCAGCCTCTTTGTTTATAGATGAGAAAACTTAGATGTGGAAAGGGGAGATGATTTTCTAAAGAGGTGCTTGTGTTAAAGCTGGGATTTAAACCCCTGGGTCCTGAACTTGATTTGAAATTAGTGGTTTCATATAACAGTTTTCTCCATAAAAATCTCCACTGCTCATGTAGATCATTGGCTGAGGGGGCTCTTCAGTCAAGTCTTACTGTAAGAAATTGGAGATCTGACAGGGAATTTGTAATTACTGTCTCTGGGTGGAAATGTAACCAATACTATGTTTGTGAGAATCAGGAGAAGCACTTTGTTTTAGTTATTTGCCCATTGGACTGTATTGGTTAGATCTTAAAAAGTGATCCTAGTTAGACATGTTCACTATCAAAATGCTAACATACTAACATCTGGAAGATAAAAATTGGGCTGAATCTCCTTACTCCCAAACCAAATTGTTTCTGCACTCTTTTCCTAGATATGTAAAGTCTTGGGTCTGGAATATTTAGTAAGACTGAGTGTGTTCTGAGAATTGATGTCCTTTGATCGTTATTTTTCTTTTATGATGGAAGAAGATTGGGGAAGACATTGATAGCTGGTAGCACAAAATTTGGCCTAGAACATTGAAGGGTAGAGTTAGAAGCCTTCATTGGATTTCTAAGTTTCTAAAACTTCTGTGAGGGGATTGCTTTGGAGTTTGGAGTAATCGGAAACCTCTGGAGGGCTTCATGGTCCAAGCAAACGTGTTTGATCCCTCAGCTCCAGCCACATGGGGATTCTCCAGAGAGCTCACAAAACACTTGATGGAGGGAAATAATTGGGCATGTCTTCAGAGCTAGTCATAGGTCACAAGGGGGAAAAGGCAACCTAGAAATTAGGAAAGTACCAGTCTTCTCAGCTTGACTATAATATAGAGATGAGTCCAACTGTTAGTTTTTCTGTGCTACTGACCCAACTGGGTCTAAAGGGCTTATATATCTAAAATTCTTCCCAATTTCTTTGGGTGGGGGAGTATACCTAATTTAGTATTCAAAACCTAGCACAGGTGTCACCTTTTCCTTTGGGAAATCTTTTCTGATGACCCCAGACAATCACTTCCTCTTCTTTTCTGCTTCTGTACTATATTATTGCTTATAATAGTGCACTCATGGCAAAGAATTTGTTGTCCTTTCTGTCAGTGAGCTCCTTGAAGGCAGTGATTGTGTCTGTATTCCTCCTGTACCTGGCACATGATATTGTGCTCAATAAATGTTAGTTAAGTTGAATAAATGGAATTGAAATGACATTCCCCATGATTCAGTGTGCTATGCAAATCCTTTTTGGCTTTTTTAGTAGAAAAGCATAAAAGATCCATTATTAGGGAATCATTGGCTCAATAAGTCCTTGTTTATTAAATTTAGTAAATGGAGTGGCATTACCTAGAATTGTACTTGAAAGACACCTTCCATAACTTGAGCTCAGGTGACCTAGAATTTGTTGCTCTGATGTTTTACTGTTGTTCCATATTTCTCACCTTCACAAGTTGTCCTGAATACTGCAGTAAGTCCTATCATCCTATCCACTCTCTTTCATATTAACTTCCTACTGACTTAACAATTCAGGGCCTGTACATTCCTGAGTGCTGGTATCATATACAGCTTCCTCTTGAGACCATTTTGTTGGTCTTTGACTTGGCATCATAGTGATATGAGTATCTCTGCCAGTCAATCTGGTTGGTTTTTTTTTCCTTAAAGACTCTTCTGCTGTCTAATGATGGTATGTCTAGTCTCGATATATCCTAATTAGATGTGAATAATCCAAATTTAATGTGAAAGTTCTATTTCCTGTTGGTGCTTTACATTCCTTTTAGTTTCTGTGGATGGCTTTCACTGAATTTGCTTAAAAGTAGGATGTTTATTAGGGTTTGAGAAGCTGAGTGCTCTCATCTTTTTTTTTTTGGCTTCATTAGAGCATCTTTAGAATGGAATCATTTTTAGTTTTGAGATGAGTTTAGTTAGATTCTTTTTCTCTCGTTGGGGCAGAATCCTTAGATTGATAGAGAGTTTGTTCTACTCCTAATTGTGTAGTGTGTAAATAGTTGCCCCCTAAAAAACTGGTGGAATTGTTTTCTTTGGTATTCAAAATATGGTAAACCCTTCCTTGCTCAGAAGTTTGGCATTTAAGAACAGAATATAGAGAAAAATCCTCTATTTGTGGTATGGATGAATCCTAACTTGTTCTTGCTGGGAAAAGAGAAAACCAGGTATTAGGAAATAAAGGAGGCAAAGTAGATGATAGAATTATTCAGGTTTGTTTTAAAAGAGGTATGGGAAGCTGGGGATAGGTAAACCTAGACCTTAAGAGGAGGGAGGTTAGGCATGTACAAGGGCTGACCCTTGCATGAGATTCGGCATGAAGGTATTAAGGACAGAGCTCAGACTCTATAACCTGGAAATTAGGTTTGTGAAATAATTACTCTGTGGTTGATTCATTCATTTAGCTAACAAGTATTTAGTAAGCACTTTATGGTATAACAGATAGTATTTAAGTGTCAGCAATTGACAAAATCTTTGCACTCAAGGAGCTCTCATTCTAATGGGAGAGAGACAGACAATAGATAAGTAAACTAACTCATATGCCAGGAGGGTGATGAGTTCTATGGAGGAAAAAAATGAGAAAAATATAAAAAATGTAGGAGGTGCTGGGGTGGGAGTTTGCAGTTTTAAATAGGGTTATCAGAGGAGGCTTCTCTGATGAGGGTGACATTGAAGCAGAGACCTTAAGGAAGTGAGGGAGCAAACCTTGTAGACATTGAGGCCAATGGTATTCCAGGCAGAGGGAAGAGCAAATATAAAATCCCTGAGGCGCTTGGCATGGTCAGCCAGTGCCAAGGGCTGGAGTGACAGAAGATGACTTAGAAAGTTATCCTCTAATATACCTTAGAAGGCAGAGCCTTCTAAGCAATTTAAGGGATTTTGTCTTTTACTATGAGTGACTAGGGAAGCCATCGGAAGAGGAGTAGGAAGGTCTGCATTGTTCTTTAAAAGGATCCCTCTGGCTGCTGATTGAGAGTAGACTGAGGGGGCTCTGCTATTTAGGGTAAATTAAAGTAGGCAAATATCTGACGCTTTTAATTTGTGTCTTGGCTGTGGTGAAAACAAGAAACCAGGAGTCACTCTGTGTCAAAATATGAAAGGCCTTGGGAGCCACTGTAGCTCAGTGGTTGAGTGCCAGCTTCCTGCATACAAGGTCTCAGGTTCAATCACCCACCCTGTACCTCAAACAAACAAACAAACAAAAAAATGAAAGGCCTTAAATGTTTGGATGAAGAGGAGGTGATAGATCAGGATGGATAGATGGATGGATGGATGGATGGATGGATGGATACATAGAGTGAGCCTCTTAGCAGGCATATTATCTATAACAAAACCCTCCCCCCAATAAAAAACAAAAGTATGACTATGTACAGCATGCATTATTGAATCTGTGAGGAAGAGAGTTGAAGTACTTATTTTTCCCTGCTTATAAAACTAATGCAAGTTCATTTGTAAAAATTCAAACATTATAGAAATGCGTGATGTAGAAAGTCAATGACCTCTGCAGCATCACTGCCCAGAGGTAACCACTGTTAACATATTATATATGTTAACGCCAGATTTTTATTTTTTTTAATTTTTTCAACATTCAGACTTTATTTATTTGTTTATATATATTTTTATTTAATTAATTAAAAATTTTTAAAAGGTACATCGATTACATAAGTGTTACACGAAAATTTTAGGAGTACATTCAGACTTTAAATGAAACAACTGACAGTATAAAGGTTTTGGATATGGAAGAGACTTCGGCCATAGATTTAACCTTTAAACACCCCAGAGAACTCACATAGTGAAGAAACTTTTTTGTTTGAGGTACTGGGGCCAGTGATTGAACCTGGGACCTGGTATGTGGGAAGCTGGCACTCAGCCATTGAGCCACAATGGCTCCCCTGTGTTGGTTTTTCACTTGTTTGCTTCTTGTTGTTGTTTTTAGGAGGCCCTTGGGAGTGTACCTAGGATCTCTCAAGTGGGAAGCAGAAGCTCAACCACTTGAGCCACATCTGTTCCCCTATGACTTTAGTCAGTTCATAAATTCTTGTGGTCATCCATACTACTTCAGATAATCTAAGGACATTCATAGGCACAAGAATCCATATGCATGCCATTTATGTAGTAGATGATTAGATTATATACTTAGTAGATGGTTAGATTGTATACTACATGAGAGAACTCATAAAGTAAATATAACGGAATTAGATAGGCCTCATCTACCACTCTGATAAGCTTATCAGAAAAATCACATGAGAAATTTTTTAACTGTACTTAATGTGGGTTTGCCTTAATTCCTAATTTATCCTTTAAATTAATAAGTAAACTCCACCAGAGTAAAACACTAGATCTGTAATCCCTCTGCACTATCATTCAGTCAAGCCTAAGCCTTGGTGTGCCAAAGAAAACTCAGTTTAAGGATAACCAGGAAAACATGAAATAAGAGGGAGAAGTCTTTATTAGGAAGGTGAAACCCCATGAAGGGTTTCCTAATGCAAATTGAAATACATTTTTTCTTTAAAAATGGGATTATATCAAATCTGTTGTTCTGCCTGTTTCACTTAATATATCATGGATATTGTTCCATGTTGATATATATATTTACTGCATTCCTTTTAACAACTGCATAGTATTCTGCCAGTTGGATGCACCATAGCTTGTTTAATCAGTCCCATTGATAGGATGTGGATTGTTTCCATTTTTCACTTTTACAAACAATGCCACAGTATTTTGCATATGTGTGCAGGTGTTTCTAGAGGATGAATTTCTAAAAGTGGGATTGCTGGGGCTGAAGAATATAAAAACATTTTTAATGGTAATTGAAAATTAATTTTATAGTATGCATTATTACTAATTTAAGATATGGAAAATGACATTTTCTATTTTCTGTTTTACTTAAGTGAAAATAATTTCATAGATATGGTTGTGACCTTGGACTCCTAATACTGTTTCTTTCTCCATCAGGTCTTAAGTAAATTCCCCTACCATTATGTTTTCAACTTTGAAAAGGACTCCGGTATTAATTCTAAATATCTGCCATGTGGAGGTGTTGGTGTACTTTCCTTCCTTCACCACCAACAGCCTTGTTTCATCTTGGCCAAGCACTGTACTGGCTTTGGGCCCCTTAGTCTTCTATGTCTTGTTAAGTAATTGGGAGGATCCAGTCATCACCTGCCCCATTTTAAGGCAGTAACTCTTAGACATCTGATTTGTCTTCCCGAGTAGTTAGGCAACCCATTTCTTTCCTCTTTGGCACCATGAGGGGTAAGTATGGGATGGTGGAGAGGGACCATTGCTGTTAATCTCTTCCACTTTTGCTGCTCACCTACCCAACTAAGTCGCTCTATGTCTGGATTCTTTGAATTCCTATGTAATGTCTGGCTATACTCTCTGTATCAGGGCAAACTTTTTCTGTAAAGGGTGAGATAGTAAATATTTTAGGCTTTGTGGGTCATGTGGTCTTTGTGGCAGCTTCTCAACTCTGCTGTTATAGCATGAAAGCAGCTCAGACAATACACAAATGAAAGAGTGTAGTTGTATTCTAATAAAATTTTGTTGTGGGCACTGAGATTTGATTTTTATGTAATTTTCACATGTCATGAAATCTTTTTCTTTTGATGTTTTTCAACGATTGAAAATATAGAAACCATGCTTAGCTCGTGGTGTACAAAAACAGGTAGCAAGCCAGATTGGTATACAGGCCAATCCCTGTGAACTTGATTTAGAAAAGAATTGGGTGCTATAGTGATAGAAGGCATTATGGTATTCAGGGCTCTGAAGAGATAGGTAAGGGACTCCTGTATTTGTTCCTGTTATTTCTATACTTGGAACTAGATGCCTTAGGTAATGGCTCTTGTGAGATTTTTTTTTTTTTTTTATCAATAAGAACAGGCATAAGTGCATAAAGAATTTCTTGTTTCCTCTGCTGTCTGCCCTCAAGAAGGTCCTCCAGCCTCACTCCCTGTCTGTCTTGGGAGTTATGCACATGTGAAGAGGCTGGCCCTGGTATTGGGAATGGTTTGAGTCTCCAGGCAGTATTCTTGCCTGGCAGCCCTTCCTCCACTGCAGGTCAAATTAGCACCTTTTAGGCTGGTCTAATGATTCCCCATCATCCCTCTCTCTAAGGCTGAGTGGTGTAGAGCAGGTTGTGTGCTTTGCACACACATTGAGAACTTGAGTTTTTGTGAGATGAATACAGTGAAGCATTTTCTCCTCTTCATTTTTTTTTCATTAATAAGGAGACCTTGACTATGTCATTTAACTAATCTGTGTTCATCGTATATATTTCTGAACACTAGAGGAACAGCTGAGTTATTAGTTGGAATTAGATGAGATAAAAGTGCCTGAAAAAGAACTTTTTAGGAGTAATGCTTCCATAACTTGTTGAGCTGCCCTTTTCTGCTCTTTTATTTTTTTGAATTTGTAATAAAGTTATTAAAAAAAAAAAAAGAACTTGTTAGAGGTTTGGATCACTACACGGCCTGTATGTGAGCTGCAAATGTATTGGGAGCAATTTCCCATGTACTCATTCTCTCCCTTTCAAATCCCCTTCTCTACTGTATCTGTTCAGAGTAGTACAAGGGTACGTTGGAGGCTTTTCTAAGACAATAACACCAGGTGTATGGGGTTTTGTTTGCATAATATATTTTGCTTATTGTAATGTATCCTGGCCCATTAGAACTATGCATGTTGCTTCCCTCCATCCTCCTGGACCTTCTTTTGTATTTTGGGGTGGGGGGTGGGGCAGGATCCAGTACACTACAATTCTGCTCCTCTTTGGGAGTACTCCTAACAGTGTGTTGATGTGGGCAAATTTTGCTTTAGTGGGTGGGACTGTTACATTAACTTAGAGATTGCAAAATAGCCCTCACATATATTTCTTTGGTCCTCAAAATGTTTCTAAAAATTTCATCTTTTTGCACATAAATCCAAGTTTCTGGATTCTGCTGAAAAAAATTAGAAGATCTGGCAATACTGGCTTGCATTCCCATATAATAACAATTGGCAGGAGTTGCCCCTTCAGTCAAGACATGGGCTTTCTTGGTGCCTTAGTCTACCCTGGGCTGACTTCATCCATTTGTTACCTACTTAGTGTTGTCAGCTATGTATAGGTAAGTATTTCCTATGTGCCCTATCACTCTGCTCCACCAGAGGGAGACACTGGACATTGTAGTACACTCTCTTCCAGTACACTCATCTTGCCTAATTCAACCACAGGACTCACTCCCCTACTGGTTGCAGATTGCCAGGCTGTCAGTCTTCTCACCTGAGAAGCTATCTGACTTTTTAATAGCAACAATTAATAAACTCCTCTTCTATTTCCAAAGAGGGAAAGTTGGAGTGCCAGGCTTATTTGCTGATTGGCGCTCAGTTTGGTGGGAGATTTTTTCTTATGTCAGATATGCAGTATGAGAGCAACCTTTCTTTAATGATGGACTATGTAAAACCTTGAGGAAGAATGTCTGCAACTCGCCCTGTGAGCAGAGTGCTTTGGACAGAGGGGTGGGTTCCAGTGGAAAGGCTGCATAACTTGGGTGTAATCTGCCAGGAAATTCAAATCAAGTCAGAACAGGAATAAAAATTGTAATAATAAAAGAATCAAAGGCTGAAAGTATGACCTTGTCATAGAAAGAGAATTGCAGCTTGTTAACATTTTGCCCTTTTCCTTTGCAGCCTCAGAGTGTATGATTGTGAATCTTTTTGCCTCTTCTACTTTTTTCTTCCCCTGCACATGTTGACATATATTTCTCAGCTTCTTCTGTCTCTGTCTCCCTGCTGTCCCCTTGCATCACTTCACCTTGGGAAGATGGCTTTTATCCTTTCCGTTCTTTGTTCTTGTAGCAGATGTAAACCTTTTAAAATTAAAAGCAAGGAGGAATTTTTTTTCTTTAAACCTCTCAAATCTAGTGTCTTCCCAGAAGTACTCTCTTTTCTCTGCATGCTTTCCTGATTCCTTTTCATGCTTGTCTCTTATGACTTCTGAGAAAGAATTTAGGCAGAAGCTGGACTGGTCATTTTCTCTAACCTCCTTGAAGGCAAGAACCATAACTGTCATATACATTCTAGCACAGAGTTGCTGAATTGTTAGTCTTTTGTAGAGCTACCGTATTAGATGGGTTGTGTTAGATGGTGCTATTTTTGATGTGATAAGGTCAGAGGGAGAGAAATAGATATTTCAGAATATGTTTATTGTGAGACTTGCTGAAGTTTTGAGGTAACCTTTGGAACACTCTTGGGAAATAT
>PVKH010015647.1:0-16015 GCA_004027955.1 Chaetophractus vellerosus
ACACACACACACACACACACAGCACTTTATCCCAAAGCCAGAATAGATGGAGAAAGGAAAGGAACTTCCTACTAAGGTGGGAAAGGAACTTTCCTACTAAGGTAGGAAAAAGACCTAGTTGTCATCATTACTTTGAATATTGCACTGGAATTATGAGCCACTGCAGTTAGACAAGAGAAAATGATTAGAAGTATAAGAATTGGGAAGGCAAAGGTAAAGTCTTTTCTAATGTAGATGAGATAAGTATCCGGAAAATCCAAAGAAACAGTTGGAAAAAAGTACAATAGAAGCCCCTATGCCATCCCTAACCTGCTCCTTTTGTGAATCCACGTTTGTTTTTGTCACTCCCAGTCACTTGCACTCTAAAGCACGGTGTCATAACAATATTAATTTCATTTGTGCCTTAACAATCTGCTTTCATGCTATATTTTACAGATTCCACCCCTATCTAAGCAGTTGCCAAGTCATAGGTTGTCTCTGAAATGTCCTTCCTATCAGTGTCACTATCACCATCCTCAGTCACTTACTTACCACACATAACTTATAACTGGCTGCCAGTTTAGTGATGCTACTCTCGTTTAATATGTAAATTCCTATGATATAAAGTCCCAATTCCTTGGCCTGGTTTTCTACAATAGGCCCCTAACTTCCCTTTCCAGCGTTACTGGCTAAACCTATGCACACACTCTTAAGCTGGACCAGACTACTGGCTACTGCTTAGACCTAACTGTACTTGGAAGTTCAGTATCTTTTGCAATACTCTTCCTGGATATTACCACCTGTACAATAAGCATCCTTCCTCTAGGCCACCCTATAAAAATAATAGTTAATCTGCATTGCATAGGCACTGTGTTAAACCTTTTACACGCACTGCCCTTGTCCCACATCATCTCTGGAGTCCCCAGCATTCTGTACCTTTCCTTGGTGTTTATCAGTTCAGGTTTCTGTTTTTATCTTACTAACTCTACTAGATTTTAAGCTTCATGAAGGTAGCAAGTAATTAGTACACATCTCTGTATCACTTACCATGTACTAGGTGTCCAGTAAATATTTGCTTTCGTGAATAAACTCAACTAAAGAGCCCTCGTTGGTTTGGCTAGAACGTACCTGGCACAGTGTGGGCACTTAGTTATAATCCTACCTATACAGTCGTATGAAAATTAATTGAATGATAATGGATAATGAAGAGAGGCAAGGGCTCAACAACAGACAACATAAGCCAGCATCAGTGTCAGATCATCACCCTGTGGTTTGCACCTATCATATTCTACACCAGGTGTTCTTTGGTTTCCGGAAGCAAAATTTAATAAAAATAATTTCTGAATGTCGTTTTCATAAGTACAAAAATTCCTAGTGGTGAAAGGTGTTGACAGAGAGTATATTCAAAGTCAGAGACTGGTGCCCTTGAACCCTAAAGCCCTTAAGGGCATTGGGAATTTACTAATTAATTCTACTTATTATGACTTATTTACTTTAAATTCTCTTATACATTGCGCAGTATAGCAATTGTATAGCCATTATCGCCTTTGAGGTTATCCTTTCAGTTATCGGAAATCCCTGCTAAAATGCAAATATTTAGAATTGGTAACATCAACCCTTATCCTCGACAACAGCTTAGCTATGCACTGGAGGCAAAGCATTTATAGGGATGGAACTGAGGTAGGAGGTGGAAAGTAAAGGCCAAAAGCTGGTGCACGTGACTGCTTTTAGGGACCTGGGTGTCGCCCTTTCCTCCCGCTCCCCTCACTTCCCAGGAAAGGCTAAGTCCCAAGTTTAACCAGGTTTGACAAAGGGGAAGAGGCGTGTTTGCAAAGTGCTGCGCCCGTGCAACTCGTCAGGACAGACGCCAAACCACCTTGCTCTGCTGCTGGCTTTAAATGGAAATTAACGGAGCATAGCTAAGAAGCCGCAAGGCCACACCAGCTGACAGGGGAACCAAGAAAGGAGGGTGAGCGACCAGCACTTGCTTCCCGCAGCCAAGGGGCGGGCAGAGGGTCAGCGGGGACCGGGGGAGGCGGGCCTTCCTCGGCGAAGCCCCGCCCTCCCCGGCTCACCGCTGATTGGCGGCGGCGAGGGGGCGCGGCCCCGCCCTCCGGCCGGGCGTGCTCCGGGAGGCGGGTGCGCGCGCGCTCGCGACGGCGGAGCGGAAAGAAGGCGGGAGCGCGCGCAGCGCCGGCGGCAGGGATCGCCAGGAGCCGGGCGGCGGCCGGAGCGGGGGGCCTGGGCGTGCGTGTGGCGTAGCGGGGGCTCGTGCGAGGCGGTCGCGATGAACACGGTGCTGTCGCGGGCGAACTCCCTGTTCGCCTTCTCGCTGAGCGTGATGGCGGCGCTCACCTTCGGCTGCTTCATCACCACCGCCTTCAAAGACAGGAGCGTCCCGGTGCGGCTGCACGTCTCGCGCATCATGCTGTGAGTGCTGAGGAGGCCGTGCGGGGGGCGAGCGGCGCCGCGCGGGGCCGGGCCTCCCCGCCGAGCGCGGGCGTCCGAGGAGGACGGGCCGTGGCCGTCCGGCTTCCCCTCGGCACTCTCAGCGCGGCCTCCGCCGCCGGTTCCCGGGCTTGCTGTTCAATTTTGATTCCGAGCGTCCCCCCGGCCAGCGCCTCCGCTTCCCCTCGCGCGCGCTTCCCCGCCCACGCCTGGCCAATGAGCGAGCTCCACACCAGCAGAGCCGCGCCGCCGCCGCGCGGGGCCCGCGCCGGGCGGGGGGCGCGCGGGGCCGGGCGCGGGGCGGTGGTCGCCGCCGTGGTCGTGCCCGAGGCCAGCGGGAGGAAGTGCTTCTGTGTCCTGAAGTGCCCGAGTTTGCCCTCTCTGACATTTCCTTTACAGTTTTTTTTCTCTTTCCTCCCTCAGAAGGCTCTCAGCACTTGCAGCCGCTTTGAAGTTGGCAGGAGACCTTGTCGGGATGCGTTGAATCACGCATCTTAGGGATGGAGTTTTTTTTTTTTTGGAAGAGTTTGGATAAATCTGTGAACATGCCAAAAATAGAATTTCGTAATGACTGTCAGTTTTCGCTTATTTTTCAGTTTTGATAGTTTTTTGTAGTCTTCAGCTCTTTTTTTTTTCTTTTTCTTTGATACATAGCTTTTTTATCTCCCCCGGTTCACATTTCTTTTTCTTCTATTCCGTCTTCCAACAAGTACTCTCTCTCCAAGCAGCTTGCTGGATTTCTTTGTCAGAATCTCCAATGAGCCATTTACTGCCCCCTCCGCCCTTACTTTCCTATTTTGATATTGTTAGATACTGTTCTCAGGGTGGAAACCAACAGTCACTCATCAGCTCTGTGAAGACTTTAGTAAAGAGCTTGGCACACATAATGAACACTCAGCAAATGTTAGCTGTTCTTATCTTGACCAAGTTTCTTACCATTCAGGGCTATAATTTCATTTTGTTTAAAATGGAAGTGCTACCAAACTCCTAGGCTTGTTATGAAGATTCAGATAATTGTGAAAAATCCTTAGTGGGCCAGAAACCTAGTAAGCATTCAAAACATTTTGTCTTAGTTTTCCACACCGCCTTGTATTCGTGTATAATTTTCTTCCACCTGTCCTACCAAAATTTTAAAGGTATCTTTTTATCTCCTGCAGGTTTTTTTTTTTTTAAAGGAGTCTCTTAAAGTATATGAACATCTGTTTTTATATTGTGTTAGAATATTTACCCTGTTTTCATTCTTAAAGGTTTCTTTAATTTTTACATGTTTCTTTATAGGATTGCTGTTATACCTGTGCACACGACTAGATAATTGTCTTTCACTTTAAGGAATTATGGGCATGTGAATTTTTTATGTTGTTATGCTTGAAAGGTGGTAAAACTTTTTATCTTTACTTCTAGAAAAAATGTAGAAGACTTCACTGGACCTAGAGAAAGAAGTGATCTGGGATTCATTACGTTTGATATAACTGTTGATATCCTTTAAGAAAATATTTCATTGCTGTTTCTATACTTTTGTAATGAGACCAATATTTAGTGATTTTTGGAGACAGACTATTTCACTGACTCTACCAAACCGTGAATATTTCTGTGCCTATGTTTTTATCAGTAAATAATGGTAATGCCTCTTTATTCACGCCTCAAGAAAACTTTATAGATTCATGAATTGGTATTTAAATCTTCAAAGAAGCATTAAATAGAACCAAAACTACAAAAGAGAGTCTGAAGTTGTGTTTTAGAATGAAAATATAAAATTAGATCATTTGGATTACAGATGGAAAAATGATACCAGTGCTCAGCTTGTCTAGAAAGAATATTTCATGTATACTCTCAAAGAACATATCCTTACTTTATGGTAGCGGAAAGAAATGTGTTTAAAAGGAAGGTGAATTGCATCTGTTACGTTTCAGAAGGCCATTATCAAAATGATTATTGGCAAACCATATAAGCAGTTTGCTATTATAATTCTTTGTATATCTCCTTTTGAGTCTTCATAACCTTTTTTTTTTTTAGCCTACTCTTGTAAGAGGGTATTTGGATCTAGTGTGAAAATAGTAACTGTGCACCTGGAGAATTATAGTGAAATTTCCTGATATCCCAGCTCTTTTATTTATATATTCTCAATCTCATCATTCATAGTTTATTTATATTCTTATGTTGCTGCTAAAAGTTTAAATTGTACCTGTGCTTGTAGAGAGCAGTGTCTAATTCTAAACCAGTGATTTTCACTGGCTACAGCTCTCTAAAAGTTAGTTGTAATGCTTTGCTGTCAGTAAGTAAATACATATAATAAAATGGTAATAATTTACATGTACGCTAAAAAGCTAAACATTAATTCATTTCCCAGTGGTAGCACCATTCTAGTTAATTCTGGTAAGTTTTTTTCACCCAGGAAAGCTGAATATAACCAAGCTGGTATTCGGCTACATGTTCTAACCAAAGCATTTCATGGAACATTTTGACCTAAGTAGTTGTGACCAAAAACTATATGTACAATTTATTATACTTGGTTTAATTGTTTGAGCCTTGATTAGGTTTTCATATTGACAAGTTTAAATTGTGATGGTTGATTATACGTTAGACTTCCAGGAGGAATTCCATGTATTTTAAATATTAAGGTCTCTTTCTTTTAGACTCAGTTGATGTTACAGAAAACGAAATTTTGGCTTGCTTTGTCGTTTTCTTATTATGCTAAGTATTTCAGCTAGTAATGCTTGAAGTAGAGGAGGACATTATTCATAATCTCAAGCTGATATTTGTTTAGCTTTGGAATGGTTTGTATCTTACAATATGTTTTCTTCTGTAGATTTTTATTAAATTAGTTCATTCCTTTTAACATACAAGTGGCTTAGTCTGTTTTTGGGCCACCTCCCCCATTTTTCCTTCTTTTTCAGTATTAGTATTCCTATGGATAATAAATCTAAGGATAACTAAGTTATGTTTAAAGTTGTCATTTCTTGCTTTATGATTTATATGTTCCTTAATTTGTTTACATCTCGAGAATATATTTGATTGGAATGTTAAGCAGTTGTTTCTTTATTTATCAGCAGAATATTCAACAAAAAATAATGTAAGTATATGTGTTTAGAAGTGTTTTAATAGCTATTTAAAACCTCACTCTATGAAAGAATGCAAATTTTATAGATTCAAAATATCTGGCCCAAAAGCCTAGTAAAAAATCACAAGCCCGTGGAGAGGTTGCTCTAATAAGAAAAGTTAACTCCGTTGGTAGCTGCTCTTTTTGTTTCTGTTGTGTAGTTCTCTAGTATTTGGTCTCCAGAATGGGGTGCATGCGAGGAATTCATCGACATATAAGGAAAAAACCTTAAGACTTACTATATATAGATTGTTCAATTTAAGATAAAAGGGGGAAATAAAGTTAAACTTTACTATTACTTGCTGTATGGACTGACATTAATGCTTGAGCTCATTTCCTTATAACAATGGTCACATGACTCCTACAACATGTAAATAATCTAGAGAAGAAGAGGAATTCTGTGAGCCAAAAGGTTGATCATGCTGTCTACCTTCATTGATTCATTCACTTTCAGCATTTTGCAAAGTATTGCATTATATGCCCAAGTAAGTAAATTATATTACCTATTTTAAATAAACGAATTCTCACAAAATGGACAGATGGCATGAAAGGATTCCTGCAAAGAAATCGCTGTTTGAAGGTCATGTGAATAGTGGAAGCACATGCAAACAACAGGAAAATGGCAGGACTGATACTTCTGTACATCTTACGAGCTGCTCGGCCGTATTAAAGGATTACCAAAAAAAAAAAAGACAACCTAAAAGATCCAAGAAGAAGTTGGCTGAGAAAATTCAACATTAGTCTAGAAGACTATTTGAAATACAAATTTCTATTCATCATCATTAATGATGATATTAACTAATGATAATAGGAACATAAGTTATATTATGTACATAATTTATAAAAGATAGAGATTTTGGAGTTTGTACTTAAAATAATTTGTGATCAAAAACCCTCAGAGACCTCAACAATATAAAGACAAACAACACAATTAAAAACTGGGCAAAAGACTTGAATAGACATTTCTCCAAAGAGGATATACATATGGCTAAAAAGCACACAAGGAGATGCTCAACATCACTGGCTATTAGGGAAGTGCAAATCAAAACCACAATGAGACAACCTTTTCATACCCACTAGAATGACTACTATTGAAAAGATGGAAAATTACAACTGTTGGGAGAGGATGTGGAGAAATAGGAACACTCAGCCATTGCTGGTGGCATTGTAAAATGGTGTAGCCATGGTGGAAGACGTTGGGCAGTTCCTCAGAAGGCTAAGTGTAGAATTACCATATGACCTGGACATCCTTCTGCTAGGTATGTACACCAAAAATTGAAAGAGGGAGTTGAGTAGGTACTAGTATACCAGTGTTCATAGTGACATTACTTAAAATTGCCAAAAGGTGGAAGCAGCCCAAGTGTCCCATCAACTGATGAATGGATAAACAAAATGTGGTATATACACGCAATGAATTATTATTCGGCCTTGAAAAGGAATGAAGTTCTGCTGCATGTGACAACATGGATGAGCCTTGATGACATTACGCTGAGTTAAATAAGCCAGACACAAAAGAACAAACATAGTATGATGTCACTGATATGAAATAATTAGAATAAACAAACTCATAGAGTTAGAATCTAGAATATAGGTTCCCAGGGGTTGGATTGGAGATAGAGAATGGGGAGTTAATGCTTAATTTGTATAGAATTTCAATTTAGCTTGTTTGAAAGTTTTGAAATTGGCTGGTGGTGATGGTAGCACATTATTGGGAGTGTAATTAACAGCACTGTATTGTATATATGAATGTGGTTAAAAGGTAGTTTTAGGTAGTATATGTTATTATAATAAAAATTAAAAGATTAAAAAAAAACCCTCAGATAGCATGTTGAGTGATAAGATCAGGAATGATGTTGCTGACCATCATGGTTGCTTAGGAAATGTGGGGTAGTTTTGCTGCTCAGCCATAGGACTCTTGAAGCTAAAATAGTCTTTCTCCACAGCTAGGATTAGAGAAAGAGATGGCAAAGTATTTGAATCAACAAAGTTTATGACTTATGCTTAAAACTCATTACCTAGGTATGTAATTAAAAGCTGTACAGAAAAATAAAAGCTGTATAGATTACGGTTTTTTTAGTCATCTGAGATTATTTTAAAATTCTCAATACTATTTATAGGTTTTTTTTGTTTTGTTTTGTTTTTTTACGTGGAGTTCACTGGTTTTGGTACTTAAATTAAGCAGTGTGCCGACAATTAATGAATGTCTGTGGAGAAATGTTTTCTTTTCTGATGAGGTTGTATGGAATTTACCATTTTGAGTACTTAGTCATTTTACTCATGAATTACATTTTATGATTAAAACTAAGTTTTATAATTAGAAGGTGTTAAACTATTAGATTAAAACCTACTAAAACACTATTAATTATTAGTTTATGATTAAAAGCTATTCTGTCTGATTTAGAGCTTTTGTTGTAGGTAGGGTAGGAGTTGAGCTGTTTATACAGATATTGCTAAAATAGAAATCTTAGGTCCTGCTTTACTGTTTATTATTTAATTGTCTTGTACTTATTGATGCTTTTCACCATTGAATTACAAGTTGATTTTTAGAACTGGGATAGGAAATATTAAAAAGCATAATCTCATTTGAGATAACTTTCTAGAATATAGATACTCTAGAAATTAAACAGATAACATAAATGAAGTGTCCTAATTTGCCTAGTTTAGAAAGGCTTGGAGGAAAATATAAATTTACTGTTTAAAAGACATATTTCAAAGCATAAATGTAGTATTTTACTCTTTACCTGATATCACAGTCTGATTACTAAAATTTGAAATACATAATTGATACTGAAAGTATAAAGTGAATAGTTCTCGTAGGTGAATCAAAATACGAATATGAAATCTATGGCATTAAAATGTATTTATATCTTGATTTTACTTGATTTACCCTTATATTTGTCATAAGTGTAGCCTGGAGGTAGTTTATAGTTAAAGTTGGGTCTACTTTCTGCATTTTATTTGGACTGTATTCATTTTCAAGAGGTAAGAAATTGACCAATTTTATTAATTCAATGGTTTAATTCATTAGCTGGAATTTTTAGCATTTAAATTCAGTATAATTTATTTTGAGCATATATTTCATGTCAGGTATTTTGTTAGGCATTAGTAATATTGGAATGAATAAGCTTTGCTCTTTGCCCTTGAGAATCAATAAAATGTTAAAGCATACAAGCAAAAAATGAAGATAAGAATAACAGATGTAGCACACACATTATTCTACAAGTCTCAGTAAATTATCCAGATAAATTTTATGGCAGGTGTACCTAAATTATATTCAAATTCTGGTTTAACCCAGCATGGCTAGTAATTAATGCAATTTAGAATTTGACAAATTATTGCTTTGGTGAATAAATAAGTCTATATAAAAAGTCATTTCACTTTGGCGTATCTTTGATTCTGTGTTCTTCCCTCTTGATGTATCTGCTTAATGTTAGAAAGATAGTTTAAGGAATAGCCCTGAACCCTCCTTTAGAAATAACTGCTCCACGTTTCTTTATAATTAATGTAGTAAATCATACGTTGAGCAATTGGCCTAACTAATAAGAATAAATTTCTTGAAATTTGGTAGAGATTAAAACTGTTTTCTTTTCATGTGCCCCTAATTTTCCTTTAACTTTAAATAGTAATTCTCTATATTTTTAATACAAATGGAACTTATATGTAATAGGTCAACACAATGATTAAAAGACTTGTCAAGCCTCTAGAATTGTGCCACAATACAAAAATGATAAGCCTATATATTTTTTATTTAAAGAGGAAAAAGATCTTAACAAGCCTTCATTTCTTAAGTGATTTCTTTATAATTCAAATTCTTTATAATTCAAATTCTTTATAATTCAAAGTCCTCAAAGGTGTGAGATAAGGGTCCTCTTTGTTTTGGATATGGCTATCCAGTTCTCCCAGCACCATTTGTTGAATAGACTGTTCTGGCCCATTGGGGTTAGCTTAACAGCCTTGTCAAAAATCACTTAATTGTAGATGTGAGGGTCTATTTCTGAGTTTTTGATTCAATTCTGTTGGTCAATCTGTCTGTCTTTATGCCCCTACCATGCTGTTTTCACCACTGTAGTTAAGTAATATGCTTTAAAGTCAGAAAGAGAGTCCTCCAACTGTGTTCTTCTTTTCTAAGACATTTTTGGCTATTCGGGGACCCTTACTCTTCCAAATAAATTTTATTATTGACTTTTCCATTTCTGCAGAAAATTGCCAGTACTTTTAATTTGAAGTGACAAGGTACCATTTCTGATGAGTTATCTAATTACATTTCATTTTTTGTAGGCTCTGAACCAAGTTGTCCTTTGGGACAAGATTGTTCTGAGAGGTGATAATCCGAAGCTGCTGTTGAAAGATATGAAAACAAAATATTTTTTCTTTGATGATGGAAATGGTCTCAAGTAAGCATTCTTTACATCATTTTTTTTATGTTTAATGAGTTGTTAAGGAGAGGGAACGATGGAATGTATTTTAATTTAAAGAAAAGTATTAAGTGGGTAAAAAGAAGATTGAGAGGAAAAGATTTATGCAGATCTAAAGTGCAAGATTGTGTGGGAAAACTGTCACACAACCTGGGATCTAAGATAAATGCTCGGGTCTCTTACAATATGTGAGATGACTAGTAATCAAAGTAATAAAGGCTGTAGCTTCTACTCTAACTATATGGGAGCACGAGAATGCCCATGTGGAAGTAGGACTGCGATAGTCAAAATGAAGGGCTCCTTTCTGAACTTAGGAGGAATGTGCCATGGAAACCATAATAAAGAAGCAGCACGCCAACATAAGAGTATATACTGAGGTTCTAGTATTGGTTTTCTTAACTCAGCTTCTCTGAACCTCAGTTTCCACTTACACAAAATGAGGTAATTAAAATGATATGATTTCTCAGGTCATGTTTAGCTCTTACACCACACAAGAGAGCCGTCTTGACCAAACCTCTACTTTTGCAGATGAAAAACTTGAGACCATGAGAGATTTGGATTTGTTCATGTTTTGCCCTCCTGATATTGATAGGATTAGGTTTCAGATCCTCCTCTTCAGAATCCTAGCCCAAGTCTCTTTTCCAATCTCTGTGTTTTACTCACTTAAGCTGTATGTTGAAAGCTCTAATAATTGAATTTGGGTAGGACATTATGGGATGCTTGCTTGTTCTTAGATTTCAAATGATGTGAGGAAACAGTTCTGTTTACAGGTAAGAATTTCTGTTAAGCCTAGCTGGTTATAAAATATTTGATGTCCCAGTGCTTGAATTCAGATGGGTTTATTGAATTGCTGACTTCTGTTTATTAAATCTTTTTACAGGGGAAACAGGAATGTCACTTTAACTCTATCTTGGAACGTTGTACCAAATGCTGGAATTCTACCTCTTGTAACAGGATCAGGACATGTATCTGTTCCATTTCCAGATACATATGAAATAACAAAGAGTTATTAAATTATTCTGAATTTGAAACAACGTATTTTTATACTTAATGAATTGTATCTCATTTATCTCTTCCCTTGCATCTTCATTTGCTTTTGGTTGTTACATTATTATTCTTGTAAAGTTTTTTGGTATAAGAAGTAACCTTAAAAGGCGTATTTGAAGGGAAAGCTTAATGGGCTGTTTAAACTTAAATTTACAAATAAAACAAAAAAGAAGGGCCACCAAAGTAAAGAATTATCTTATAGAATAAAACAACCTCATAATAAGGATTTGTGAGAAATATATATTTGCTGTATTCCCTGTATATCCATTATTCTTTATAGAATATAAAGTGAGCATGAAGTGTAGTTAAAAGGTACCTGTAGAGTTATAAGATACCTGTATTTCACACCTTCCATCCATGCAAATTCACCTTGGACATGATTTCGAAGTAGACGTTCTCTTCTGTCTCTTTTGGGATATATCTGACTACTGGAAAAATTAATAAGGATATTTGTTAGAAGCCAGGTTTACAAACTAGCCAGAAGTGGCAGAATTTTATTCCATTAATCTTACAAATGCCCATAATTATTCTTTGTCTTACTCATGACTAGCAACTTTATTCACTTAAAGACTCAATACCTCTTTATATGCTGTAAGTCATTTTAACTCATTTTTAAGTATCTCAAGTCAACCAATTGTTTGTCTTTCAGTACTTTCCCTTAAAATGTTCCTTTGTATTATGTTTTTGTATAATTTTTTATCATTGCCATTGAAAGTTGAAAATGCTTGCATGGTTTACACTCTGAGTCAAAATTGTTCTAGTGAGCATGCCTGTTGCCTCAGAGTGGTAATTATTTAAAATTTTCTCTAGATTCATATTTTAATAATTATTGGGGTAATAATAATAACCAATATTTGTGTTGCGTTTTTCCATTTCCAAGCAGTCTCATGTATTTTATTGTATGTAATCCTCAATAATCTAATGAAGTAAATAGTGCAAGTGTTACCTCTATTTGCAGATGAAGAAACTGAAACTCAGAAGTTTAACAAATTGCTAAGGTCAAATAGCTATCCAGGAATGGACTTAAACTTGAACTCAGATCTTTTGACTTTCTAAGCTTATCCTTTCTCCTGTGCCTCAGATTACAGACTAATCAGAATTCACTTATAATTTTCATTATATTTTTGTTACCATGGACACCCTTTCCTACCACTTCTTGAAGAGGTTTCTCATCCTGCATGGAAATGACTAATTTTCAAGCTGCCAACAACTTGCGTAGAGGTAATATATCATTTTATTCTCTGCATAAGTTCATTTTACTTACATTAAAAATACAGGAAAATCTACATGTATCTAAAAATAATTTAGAGATTAAATGCAGAGCAATGCATAATTGAATATGGGATCATAGTTAGCATAATTTTTCTCTGCAGTGGGCCAATAAGCATCCTTAAAGGTAGCAACTGCAAATCAATTAACCTTAAATGCAAGACCAAGCACTGTAGTTACGCAATCAGCAGTAACCAAAAAGGGCTACGATTTTCTAGGAACAGTTTGAATACCTAACATTTTTTTGAATTTATACCTCATATGAGATACATCAACATTTAATTACAATATTGGTTTTAACAGCAATGGTATGTAGTCGTACAGCTCACGTGAAATGACCTCTCCAAAAAAGCAGAAAAGTCAGTAGTATGTTATCATGAATATTAGTCTGGAATTGCCTCCCAGCTTTTTCATTAAACCTTTCAGGGTCCCTGTTTTTTTGATCTGTAAAATGACATAGTTGCACTAAATAACTTAAAAGGTTATCACACAGTTCTATAAAATTTGTTGTTTCTGTTCAGCAAAGAGATTGAATGGAAGAGCACCTACTTAATGCAAAGACAGGAAGATGATCGAGAGACTTAACACATAACTCATACTGATCTGACTTTGTTAGATTTTACATCAAGAAAGTTTAGCTTTGTTTAGTTTGTGCAAATACTAGACGCGAAACTTAAAGTCTGTGGGCATCAAAGCTTAAAAATTGGCTATGTTCTCAGTAAGAAAGGAATGCACCATAAGCCTGCAGTCTTAATCAGAACCTGGATGGCAGTTTAGCAGTTCATTATACCTCGATGATGAGTGGATCTTAGTTTGGTAGATTTGAGTGTTGAATTTACTTGAATTACAATTTAACTTGTTTATTTGACAAACCCACTTTGTTTTTGGAATTTGGTGAGGAAGAGTGGAGAAACCCAACCAGTACAGTGGAGAAATTTTTTTTTTTCTGTTTTTCTTAACTAATAGAAACTGCTCAGGATAAGAATGCTTCAACATGGGAATAAGGAATCTCCCTCTCAGGAACTCATTTTGGGTGTGCATAGCTTTATTAGTTTACCATAATTATAAATTTTTAAAAATTGACTTGTGTTTGATTTAATAACCATATCATCTATCTTAATGCCAGTGTTCTAAAGAGAAGTCTCATAAAGTTTCCACGAGGAAACAAGGCTTCAGGTTTGTAAACACCTAAGTATGATTAGAATTTCCTGAATGTGCACATGATTCTGGAAAAAGAGAATAATGATTGCAGGGCAGTAATCTAAAGTAGCTACATTTCAAAATGAATGAATTTTTAAATGCACTCAAAACCCCTTTTGTCTAGCAGTTTAACCTAGCTAAGCAGCTGTATCAGTATTTTTTATTCCCCTATTGATTTTTTGGTTTCTCTGTGCTGAAGGAAAATAACAGACAACTTCAGAAATTCCCTAGAAAGTGATAGAAAAGTGAGTTATTTAGAATTCACTTTCCTGTAATTACAATTTTTTGGTGGGTCCATCCAGTCTATTAATAGCACTAAGAGATGGGCTTTAAAGTTATAATGAACATTTTTCACTATAGTCTTCTATTAAAGCTTAGATCTGAAGTTTTGGAACTTTGGGGTATAGGTTAACAGAGGTGTTATTTTATTTGACATTGACATGCAATTGGAATTTTGGGGAAAAAACCTTAAACTGTGATGTGTGTAGTAAACAAACATCCATCTATTTCAAAAGCTTTTACTTTTAGTAGAGAGTCTATATGTAAATTATATGTAAATTATATGTGACTGCCAGTTCTTTAAAGAGATCTGTTTGAAAAAATTGTTGCAAGTTTTTAATGCAACTTGGGAAATTGTTTACTTCACAAATACAGATTCATGAAGAAGAATTCATGAAAATGATGAACATATGTTTGCTGATTTTCTTAACTGCAATAAATATTAAGCATTTTTCTAATGAAAAGGAAGTTTGTTTATGAGTAGAAGTTTGCATTTTAAGACTTTCAGATTTATGCTTTTTGTGTGAATCTGCTGAACTAAAAGTACATGGAAAAACCAAGTCTAGTAAACTTCAGAAGTTTTTTTTCCCTTTTCTTTTGTGGGGTGGATGAGGGAAGGTTAGTTACACCTAAAATAGCCTCTGCAGAGACTGTCTGCTCTTGCACTAGACTGTAAGCTCCTTGAGGGCAGTCTGTTGTATTTCTCTTTGCATCTTCCTCAGCGCCTAGCGTAGTGCCTTGCACATAATAGGCTCCCAATAAATACTGATGATGAGTGGTCGTGTTTCTAATGTGACCAAACCGTGGGGACTGTTTGTAATTAACACTCTCCTCCTCTGTAAGGTTTGCCTTTCTTGAGCTCCTGGTAGCATTAGATGAATGCTCTTCCTCTTTCCTTTCTAGCTGAATCGGACTGCCCAGTGATGGCAAATGCTGCTCTGATTCCACTTGCCTTTTGACTTTCAGTAATAAGAGATCCAAGTGACAGGTGGCTGGTTGACAAGATGATATGCAAATTGCTTCACCCTAAAATAATACTATGAGACCTTAACATAGACCTGACTTTACCAATCTCAAGATACTTTATTCTGCTCACTCAGAAATGGGTCATAAATATACAGGTGACTCTCAGAAAGTCCAGTGTCTTGCTGAGCCTCTGCCAGCTTCCTGGGCACATTAGCTGGTTTGTCTTACTGCTACTACATATCTGGCTTGAGGGCAGCACTGACCCTACTGAGTTACGGTAATTCTACTTTTCATCCTTATTTATCTCAAAAAAAAAAAAAGACCATATAATTTCTCAGAAGTAATGCTTACTAGTGAACTCTAAAACTATCGGAACAACAGGAATACTTCAAAATAACAAAAGCAATTAAGTTTAGAGGGTTAGCCTTTTCTAACCGTAATTTATTCTATCTGGGATGATATGGGGGAGGGGGTTGAATTAGATTTTGCTTTTTATTTTTTCTTCCAAACAGGGGAACTCTATGTCAGAACTTTGTCTTTAGCCCTTAGATATTTTCACTTGCACTCCTTTGTCACTTTCTCTGTCTCCAAGTGAAGTGTTAAAGCAAGAATTCTGGGTTCATTAAACCATTGCCTAATTAATGGGTCCTTCCTGCATGAATAAAAGTTTCCCTGCAGTATATCCCAGCAAAGCTCAGCCTTGAAGTAGCTTCTCAGCTGGGCCTTTCTTTCTCACTTGAAAATAGCAGAGGGACACCCCCATGTATGTAGTTTGTTTATAATCCACTTGAATATCTTTTGAATATGATTGGAAATAGGCAGTGGCAGGTTGAACAAATAAAGGAGCTGTTTAGGAGTATATATTTGAGACAAAGGGAGTCTTTATCTTTGTTCCTTTCTTAAAGCTACCACCTAATTGCTCCTAAGCTCCACTCTCTTGCTTGTTAGGGGATTGGGATGACTGTAACATGGTAAATGAATGACTACAAAGAGAGTTAAGGAATCTAATGGCTGTGGATGGGGAGGAGGAGGGCTCTAAGATGCTCTGAGGGATCTGAAACAGTCATCTTGAACTTAGAGGAAATTGGATTCTGTTAGAAGTCTTCCCAAAGTTGTGTGGACATCTCCCAGATTTATTTAAGTTGGACTTGTTCTGTTACAGTCTCTGCTGCTGCTTTAACAGTCCACTAACTGCTGTAATCTATGTATGCAGAGATGATCAGGAACTATTAATAATCTAATTGGGTGAATTATGCTCACATTTTTTTAAAAGTTTGCAAATGCCATTGTATTAGGAGAATCTGATTGCTACCTG
>PVKH010015648.1:0-16011 GCA_004027955.1 Chaetophractus vellerosus
CGCTCTTATCCACTGAGCTATCTAGCCGGGCCCTGTTACTGATTTTTAATTGCAGTTCATTGTGGTCAGAGAACATACTGTGTATGTATTGAGACTTTTCTTATGGTTTAACATAAATTTTATCCTGGTGAATGTGCCGTGCATATGTATTTGAAAAAAATGTGTATTCTGCTCTTACTGAGTAGAGTGTTCTAGAGATGTCTGTTAGGTCTAGTTGGTGCTGTTATGGCTCTGGGATTGGAACCAAAGCTGTTCTGGGGTATTCAGAGAGGAAGCTTAATTTTTTAAGTGCTTACCATTCTACTTTCTATCATCCTAATGGTAAGAGGTATACACATGCAGAATTTCACTTTAGATTTGTTCTTAAATACATCTATTCTGAAGCACTCAGGGAGAAGTAGTAAATGAATATAGTTTTCCTACCTTTCCTGATTAATTTTATATCTATCTCAGGGACTTGTGAATATATGATTGCAAAGCACTCTGCAAATAAAAAAATCAATACAAGTGCACAGTGAAAATAAATAATGCTATTTCAAATAGCTAACAGTGAAATTTAGTTTGCCCAAGCACTTTAAGAAAGAAAGATTATATCACTTGATACAGCAGAAATAAATTTTGGGATTAAGAAACTTCATTAGCAAAATAGACTCTGGAAAGTAGAATCAAGTACAGTAGATTTTCTTAAATAGGTCTCATGAGGCACACCTAGAAATTATGACAACTATATCAATGTGGAAAAGTTATTTAGTAAAAGACCTTATATTATTCTTACAAGAGATTAGTGGTTATTTCCCACAAACTGTCTAGAAGATATAGTTTGCTGACTTTCTTCAAGATACCTAAAGAAAACTGGATTTTCAAACTTTTAAGAGAAAAACACAAATTAATATTGTCTATCATTAAAGCCACATCTACATTTATTGGGAAAATGACATAGTATTTGGGTTCTTCAGCAAAATCCATACAGACATTCACCTTAACCTACTGCTTCCTACAAAAGCCTACCACTGTAGTAAAGTCCTAAGATTTCTCAAAGTATACATACTATTGAACTATGCGAAACTACAAATCCAAAGAAATGCTTAGCTTTGATTGTGATTATTATGTAATCAATACAAGTAACTTCACCTATTCTCCATGAACTGCTATTAAATCATTGCCATTTTTACCTGGGCAACAGGAAAATTCCATGACTCCTGAAGGACATCAAAAGTCTCTCTTTGAATAAAATGCAGAGCTCCTGACTCTGTGCTGAGATTTTATATTTCCAAAGAGAAAAAAACCCAAAGCCCATAAATAATACCCGAAATGACAAATCTTAGAAAATAACTTTTCGCTTTACCTTTCTTTTCCTAGTCCTCATTCCTACTCAGTCACCTTCATCTTTACCCTTACATAGTATGTCTTTTGGTTGAAAGTAATAAAAGCATCTTACTTTTCAATATGGCATGGTGAATCATTTCAAACTTGTAAGAGACAGTATTAATGATAGCAGGGTGCTTGACAGTCCAAATCAGTGACACTACACACAATTTAACTAAGTGAGGAAAAGTTAAACACGGTAAAGGTGTTTCTGAAGCAGCTATGGCTTAGGTTGTCACGGTGACCGTAGTGGAAGACAGGTCTGAGTCTAAAACATGCTTGCCGAGCTGGCACATCATGCCTTCTTCCAGTTTCGATGACCACATCACCATAAACCCATACAACTGTGATCAGCAAAGAGGGCAGTGTGAATAAAAGGGATGCAAAGAGATTTTTGAAAATATCTTCATGACCAAAATAAAGGTTATGGCAGCCTCATTTATTTCCAAGTTCCTCTAGCTAGATCTTCTTTTGCATTAGTTCCCCATGACTGAGGCTTACCAGTTCAATTGAGCACTTCCTGAGAAGCAAGATCCTTGAGTGTTCTGCAGTCTACCCATACCCAGGACACGCACCGTAAGACATTCCTGGAATCTAGAGTACAATGACCACACGTGAGAGTGGGGAAGGAGCTTAACTAAGGCTACAGGCACAGGAAAGGGGAACGACCGTGTTTAAAGTGGTCATGCATCCTAGGCGGAAAGAATCCCTGGAAAGATGGAGAACATTAGGGTTAACTGGAGGCAGGAGGTGAAGGGTACTTGGGAGGGGACAAGAGAACAAAGCTTCAGCAAATGCCCAGATCCCTCTAGTTCTCCACTATATGCCTAGAAGAATCTGGTAAAGACAGAATATCTTTTCCTTCACTCCTATACCAGGCCTAAGAATGGGCCTCCTACAACTACACATGGGCAAACAGGCAAAGATACTGTAGAAGGCAGCTCTGGGCACTTCCAAATCAGTTAGATCAGAATAAAAAGATTCTTTTCAATGACTCACCATGTGAGAGATTTTCAGCAGGAGTTTGGCGGCATGGAGGATGAAGATATCGTAATCTTGCAAAGGATCAGAGAGGGACTTTATCAATTAATACAGCTATACCACTCCCTTTTGAGAATCAATGGTTTAAATAGGATCATTATTTACATATTGGCAATATATATATATCTACAAAGACAGATCATCCTTTTACCTAAAGTATTTTTGACAATAATTTAAAAGATGAAAATAAAACATAATTTTCCCATACTTTTTTAAAAAGGATTTTTGTGGAAACATTCTTTTGTTCCTAAGACAATTCCAAATTAAAAGTTAAAACTGAAAACTTTTCTATCAAAAACCAAGACTAACATTTCATGAATTCTGGAGTAGAAAACATTAGAGAAACACTAGAAAAAGTATCAAAATCTTAGAGTACTGTAGTTCAACCAGATAGAAATTTTCATAATTAAAAAAATATGAAAAATGACAAAGGTAATACATCAATTATGAATCACACTTCTCAACCATGTTAAATAAACAGAAATTTAAATTGAATAAGGGAAAGTAACACTCTTGGCAGGTTAAAAAGGAGTTGGTCACTGTTAATTCAAGTGAGAACATCTATTTATTTGTTAAGTATTTGCAAATAATATATAAATTTTAGTTAAAAAAAAAAACAAACCCTGACCAAATAAAACATATCCCACAGTACAGAGATGCAAAATCTAGCATTTTTCTCTCCATTCTCTCCAGGAATGTTTAGTGAAAAGCTGCAGGGTACATCCTCAGCAGCCGGAGGAGTTCAGCTGGTGAGAAAAAGGCCTCCCATTAAACCCAACATAAGGTAACATATGAAGTACCAGAAGCTTGTTTCAATGAGAGAATTTATATTACCACAAATTTTTGCTTTTAAAAAATGTGTTGGATCCTCTTGAAAATTTTCCCCAATAAAACACCTTCTCCTGTCCTTGTCCCTCTCTCTGCTTTAATGCTGACTTCATTCCCAGGAGCGATGGACATAATAGGCGAGCTGCACTCAGGTACATCCTCATCTCAAACCCTGCAGGTGCTCAGAAAAGGGCGTTTGTGGTCAGCTAAGAAACCCACTGCCCAAGTATTTCTGGAAATAGGAGAGTCAGTCTCCTTGGCAACTAATGCTAAAACTGCCCCCTTAACTCCTCAAGCCTCCATTACCACGCTCCTTTCCACTCACTCTCACCCAACTATTTCACGTCCACTTTCCAGAGAAAACAGCAGCCATCAAGATGGAAAGTCACTCTCTTCTGGTATGGAGCACACGCCTACCAACATTTGCTCTGTCCTCCTACTTCCGACCTGACACTACAGGAGACGCTCCTTGCCTTCCCAAGGCCAGGCCCTCTGCCTCTGACTTGGTGTCCATTCTCTCCTGTTTCCCCGACAACAGGAAAACATCACTCCCTCTCTTGCCTTTATATTCAACCTCTTCTTTTTTAACTAGATCTTTTGCAAAGGATTATAAACAAATCCACATTTCTTCCATTGAAACAACAGTGACAAAAACAAAACCATTTGGCTCCACATCTCCTTCCAGCTATAGCCCAAAGCCCCAATGCTCCCCGTTCTCGAATAACTTATGGGAACGCTCTTATCCCCCTTTCCTCATCGCCTCATCTCATACCCTCAGCCCCACGACTCCTCTGCAGCAGCTCTGGCCACTCATCCGAGGCTGTTCATGCTCCCCTCCCCTGACATGGCAGCAGCATACACCTGGTGCCCATTTTCCCTTCTTAATACCCCCTTTCCTCCTAGCTCTCGTGAACCAGAAGCCCCTGGTTTTTCCTTCTGCCTTTCTGGTCATCCTTGGTCACTGATGTAGCCCAGTTGGGACATGTTCTTCAACTTGGTCTGCATTCTGGTGGGTGTAGACTCATTGCAAATAAGGTCTCTTCAGGAAGTTTACTTCAGTTAAGGTGTGGCTCAGCCTAGTCAGGTTGGGCTTTAATCTGGTTTCCTGGAGTCCTTTATAAGCAGAGTGAAGGTTAGGGGAAAAGAGAAGCCAGAAGAACAGGCAGAAGCCAGATGTCAAGGGAACCCAGAGGAGAAGGGAGAAGATATCACCAAGTGCACTGCCACGTGACGGAAAAGCCAACGGCCAAGGATTGCCAGCAGTCAGCCCCAGAAGGCCACACTCTTCTGGGAGAAAGCTTCAACATGCAGGCACCTCGGTTTTGGACTTCATCCATCCTCAAAACCATGAACCAATAAAAGGTTTAAGCTAACCTATTGTGTGGTATTTGTTTCAGCAGCCAGGAAATGAAAAGTCATTAAAAGCTGAAGCTCCTCAAGGCAATCCTAAGCCCCATCCTCTCCCATGCAGACCATTCTTTACCCGCAAAGCATATTCCACACTGTAGCCAAAATGACCTTTTCAGACTGCAAATCTGCTCAAGTCAGCTTCATGCTTAAAATCTTTTATTGGCTTCCCAGTAGTCTTAGGATAAGAACAAGTCTCCTTAAGTATAGCCTGAAAAGCCCTACATGGTCTGACTTCTACTTACCACTCCAGTCTTACTTCACACCACACTCCCTGGGTTCTCTAGCCCCTCTGTGCTGGCTTTATTCCATTTCCTCATCTTCGCTTTGCTCCATCCCACCACGGTGGCTTCACACGTGCTCTTCCTTCTCTTTTGAATAATGCTCTTTCTTCCTCCCTTCTCCTAGTTAACTCCTATTCATCCTTTAGCTCTCTGCTGAGATGTACCTTCCTGAGGGAAGTCTGTCCTGCCCTCCCAGGCTATCACTGGTTCTCACTGCTGGTACCTCTCTTTCAGGGAAGAGAAAGGGAAAGTGCATTAAGAAAGGAGGGGAGAAGTATTTTGGTCAGCTGAAATTTAAGGAAGACACTGCTATTTCTTAATCACTTAGTTGAAAAAACAAACACATGTGCAGAGGAAAGGGAGTTACTTGGGTAACAATTGGCTCTAGGAAGAGACTTTGTTGGGTAATCATAGGTTGCATGAAGGAAAAAAAAGCAACTTACTAGCAAATCTGCTGGAATCATAACAAAGACCTGTCTTGCATTTGTCTGCTACTGGTATCTTCTCTAACCTTGCCAGATTTTATTAGAATGAGTTATTGTTAGGGAATAAATGATTTCTTCTTTTTCCTACTGGAAATATATTTTCAGGCAATTCATCTGGTGTTAGTACGTGAAGACACAGACTAATCCAATCTAAATGGCTAAAAAGACATTAAAATGTATTTTTAATTAATAAGTTCATTTCAGCAATGTCTTAAACACCTTTTAAACTGTTATTTTATGTCATCTCAACATTACATATACACACACATACATATGTGTGTGTGCGCCTGTGTGTCAAAACTAAAAACCAAAATAGAGCTTGATGGAATTTTACTCAGGAATAAAAAGGAACTAACAACTTGGATGAATCTCAAGGGAATTATGAAATGAAAAAAGCCAACCCCCAAAGGTCACAGACCGTAAGCTTCCATTATTGACATGGCAAGATGATAGAAAGAGAACATATGGGTGTTTGCTAGGGGTGAGGGACGGGTTGGGGTGGGGGCAGGCGGGAAGGTGGTGGATGTAGTCACAAAAGAGCAACATGAGGGATGCTGGGGACGGGACTGTTCTGTGCTTGACTGTGGTGGTGGCTACAAGAGATGACCATGATGTAACCGCATGGAATTAAACATGCATACGTACACACACATGCAACCACACCTGGGGCCATCCGAATCAGACAGGTAGGTTAAGGCAATGGCAGTATCTTGGCTGGAACAGAGTTCTGCAAGATGTCACCATTGGGAGTAGCTGGGTAGAGGGGACGCAGGATGCGGATTATTTCTTACAACTAAATGTGAGTCTACAATGATCTCAAATTGAAAAGTTTAATTAGAAAGAGAGTTTTAAAGTGCTTTCATCACATTCTCAGAGAGTCATTAGGTTACCCATCCCCGACTGCAGAATCCCCATTTTTAAAAAATAATCTTCCAGTTTATCCACATCCCACTGTCATTGGTATCAGACCATGAGGAAAGAGAGACTTAGGTTGACAAAAAGAGTAATGTCTTGAGGTTGTAATGAACACAGTAAAAAAGGATTAACATATGAAAACATAGATAAACATATATCTTGGAACATACTTAAAAGTTTGAGATCACAATGACACAAACAGCTATTTATGACCTAAGAAAAAAATGCCTCCTTTGGTACTTTGAAGTGTTAAAAAAAAAAAATCACACAGAATTAAATTACAAAGCTCACACACTTGTTTTTGCAGCTGGTCTTTTTTAAAATCTAGGAACTTTAAACCTACAATTTTAATAGGCTTACTGATGACACCCCAGTCCTTTGAAAAATAAATGAAATATCATAAATCATCTGACAGTTCTTAAGCTTAGATTTTTATCATCATTCAGGATCTTTAAAATATAAAAAGCAATAGGAAAGGAGAGGATCTTGTCTTGTACCCTATAAAGTTTAAGACAGAATATAAATCATACTATTAAATGTCATTTGGAACTCTAACTTCAATCCTTAGGATTACATTGGTTAATATTCTTGGTCGTTCCTATGAGAATTCATGCAAGTAGAACAGCTTTTCTTACAAAATATTGCAAAACTCTGGCACTTCCTGTGATAAATGAAGCAATAAGGCTTTGGAAGTGCAATTGTGTATATTCAACTACTTCATCTAAGCAACCAGACTATCATCTTGCTGGCTATCTAGCCTTATGAATTTATTATTTGGCATCCAAAGGAATGTTTGAATACTTATAAAAAGTACAGGGTTGGGGTAAGCCCTTTTAATCTTAAACTACAAATTTATGACCACATTAGGACTACAAGCTTTATTTTCTGGCAAGGTGATTTAATAAACACTATTCACAGATTTTGCAGGAAACACTGAGATGAAAAATCTATAAATACATTGAAAATGTTTATGATCCAGCAGAAAAATAGTAAGATTGTGGTGGTAGTCATAGCATTCTGAGAATTTGGGTAATAGTTAAGTTTCAAGAAAATAAATTGTGGGAGACATTCTCCATGACCTGGTTGTAAGGCAAATTCGCTGATCAGTTTAAGTGACATTTCAATTCATAAAAGTGTGCCTTCTGCTGTCAGCTGGACCAGCATTAGGGGAAGGAGGTCAAGGCTGGGGCCATTCCAGTTGTCTGGCCCATCATATTTTAAAAGAATTCTAGGGAAGGAGATTCAAGGGGCCCAAAAATTACTTCTGTCTTTCATGATGGTTTCATTTCCCTTTCACATAAGTGAAAATCTATAAAATTCCTTCCCTTCTCAAAACAATACTGGCACAAATTCTTAAAAATACCACAGATTTATATTGTATCTACTTAAAAATCGTAATCATTTTAGATTGCAGTAGTTTTTCTAAACTGTAGTTTCCAGATAAGGGCTTCCGCAATGCTGACACCACATCTGCCTGTGGGCAGGCTCATAAACACTTGAATGACTGAGTGAATTAGTGATACAGTAAAGCCTACATCTCACATCTTGCATATCATATTGTTCCTAATGAAGTACCTTAAGGATTTAATTTTAAAATGAGCATTTTCTTTAAGAAATCGTTATTAAATACTGAATACATACCAAACTGTATTTTAAACATATATGCAAGTTATAAGGAAAATTAATAGCCAGTTTAAGGAAAGGAGCAATACCGGTAACTCTGAAGTCCCCTTTGTGGCCCTTCCAATTCCCATCCTCCTTCCTAGGCAGCCTCACTCCCTTTCCTGAATCGTTTCCTTCCTTTCCTTTGTAATGTTACCATACAAATTCCTAATAAATACATTGCTTAATTTTGCAAGATTTTGGATAGAATTGTATCGGTTTAAGTCATACTGGGAATATTCTTATGTCACTTGGTTTTATCACTCAACATCATGCTCATGAGAGTCTTCCATGATGATATGTGTAGGATTATAATCCATTGTTTGAATACAGCACAATTTATCCTTTCTCTTCTTAATGGATATGAATTATTTCCAGCTTTCTGGAGCATTCCTACATACATTCTCAGTGTTCACTTGCAAGAGTTTCTATGTCTCAGAGAGGACTTGCTGGGTTGGTAAGTACACAGCTTATTAGATAATGACAAATTGTTTTATGTGCTTAAGCTGCCATTTGCTTCCTATTTTACACTACCACCGGCATGGGAAGAGAGTTTGGATGGCCCACTGTCTTGCCAACACATCGGCCAATCTGGTGGACGTAAATTAGTATCACCTTGTATTATTTTATGGTGTTTTTTCTTTCTTATGAGATAACATTTACATACAACGAAACGTGCAAATCTTAAGTATGCTATTCCATGAGCATTTTCATAAATGCATATATACCCATGTAATGGGAACCATTAGCATCACCTCTGAGAAAGTCCCCTCATGACAATGCCCCCCAAAATTCCTGCCCCACTCCCCAGAAACCACTGTTCTGATTATTTTCCCTCACAGATAAGTTTTTCCTTTAGAATTCCACAAAAATGGAATAATACTGAATGCACTCTTTTGTGTAAGATTTCTTTCAGTTGGTATAGTGAGATTCATCCATTATTTGTAGGTATCTGTAGTTTGTTACTTTTTATTGCTGAGTAGTATTCCATTTTATAAATATCCCACAGTCTGTTTATCCATTCTCTTACTGATGGACAACTGAGCTGTTTCCAGTTTGGGGCTATAATGAATAAAGCTACTGTGTATACGTAGTATGTTAATTCTTGCACATGTCTCCTTTGTGGACATATCTGTTCAGTTCTAGCTCCCTGGCTGAACTGCAGCTCTCTTGCAGATGAACTCATACAGACTTCCATGTTTTTGTTTTGTCTGCTGCTGTCAACCATAGATGTCAAGGATACAAATACCAGGGCACAGGACATTCAGTTTCGATAATGAATCCTTTTACAACTGGAACAAAATACAATCCTCTTCTTCAGTTGGCTTCTCAAAAAGGAATATAAGACAGTGTTTTTCTTTTTTTGCTGCAGCTCACTAATTCTGCAATTTTGTTTCAAAGAGACAGGGGTGCCAGTCTTAACTTTCTCAAAAATGCAAACATACTCAGGGTTTGTCAAACTCAGGCATGCAAGGTCCTTTACCGATTTGACTTCTGTTATCCAGAAAAGAGCAAAGTTGATATTTATCAGGAAGATTTTCAATATAGCATTCATGACATCAGGAAAACCCCTACCTAAGATTCTATCTGCTTCATCATAAACTACCATTTAGAGAGTGGTATCATGAAAATTTACTGCTTTACTCATATGTTGAAGAAGTTGGCCCAGTATGCAAAAAAGTATATTTATGTGGTTGATCCTTTCAAGTTTCTTGTTTTAGATCCTTTCCATTGATGATGAGATTCTGAAGTCAAGATTCTCATGATTCTTTCCTACTTTTCAGATAACCTCAAAGGTCTGAGAGAGAGGCCTGTTCTCTTGCAGGTGGTATTATCAGAACTCAGAGCCTATCTGTCTAGGCCCACAACAGATCATATAAAGCTTCCATACTGAAAAAAGGAAAACCAAAGTCATGCCAGATCCAATTTTGTCAGCTCCAAGTACTCCTTTACCTTGAAAAGCCAAGTAAAAGAAGTCTGTCCTCTAATGCTACCTCAGGAAAAACTCAAAGGAAAAATTATTGAATTCTTGGAAGTTCAAAATGATTTGCCTGTTGACTTATACTTGAAGGACAGTTTGGCTGGATATAAAAATCCCTAAGTTACCCACTGTTTTCTTGAAAATCTTGTAAGTATGCTCCATTTTCAAGTGTTCAGTGGAATCAAAGGCCAACATAATTTCCTCCCTTATAGTAACTCAGCCTATTTGTCTGGCTTTCTAAAGGAATCTTCCTTTATCTCTGAAGTGCAGTGCTTTACTAAGCTTTGGCACACAGTGTGCCCTTTCAATATTTAGATTCAAGTTATCCTTTATTTCAGAAGAGTTCACTGTCTAAACATAGGCTATATTTCATTAGTTTGGGTTTCTTATTGGGTCAACAATTATACATACAATGGATCTACTCTTACTGTCTCATATATTAGTGGTCTTCAAATTGAGGTACATTTAGAGCTACATGAAAATTTTCCAAGATATGTGGGCAGAGACAGTTTTAAGACAATCAATTTCCAGATTCTCAACTTCCATAAACTGATCCTCGTTGGAAAGTATCTACAGCTAAGATATGAAACTGGCCTCTTTCCCTCTTTCACTTCCTTCCTTTCACAACCACCCTTTCTCCGCTTTACAAAAGAAATGCATACCATTCATCAATCCTGTCTAGTGCATTTCCCTGGAATGCAAAACTCTCCAAGATTTCAAACAAAAGGACAATTTAAAATAGTAGTGGCTGTGAATCTTCCTTCAAGATTTTGGTCTTTCCCTGTCTTATACATCTTTTATTAAGAAATGGGGTATTTGGACACATGTTAGTATATTCTAAATTCAGATGTATTGTAGAATGAAGCAGGAGTAAGGACATTTTCACTTAAGGACCTTCCCTTTTCCATACCCTAATTATTGTGAAGTATCACACCCGTGGGAGTCTCTAGTGAGCAAAGAAACACTGAAGGCAGCAGTACTTTATTGTATCCAAGCAACACACATGGAAAGGCTCTTGCCTTATCTATTTTTCTAACTTAGAACTAGAATGCAGCATGTGATGGTTGTCATGGAGATATATATTAACATATTTATATGAGTAGAAAAATTAAGCTGGACTTTTATTGAGAGAAGGAAGTATGATTTGGATGATAAGTTTATAAATGAAGACTACCTTTATCAATTGGATTAAATGGCAACTATTTTTCCTAAAGTGAGTGAGCTACATTTATAGCTGCAAGGTTTTGGTAAAAATAGATTTATGAGATATTTTAAGAACAAATTTCTCCAAAAATATTATATTGGTAAAGATGTATTAGAATTAATAATATTTCTAACAATCCTTTCTAAGTATATTGGGTTAGGATTTTTTGATAAACTTCCCTAAAGTGAGAAAGTTAATGGTGCTAAAAACTGGGCAACCTCCTTTTGCAGGTCAGGTGGTTTCCAATGCATTGCTTTCTACAAATGAAGGTGTAATTGAGTTGTCAGCAGATATGATTAAAATAATTTTTAAATTTATAGATCAATTTATGATTTACGGTGCATAGTTTGGAAGGATTATAAAAGTGAATAAATGATGCAATTTCTGGCATATTGTAAACAGTATTTTTAAAATAAATCGTTTTTAAATACATATTCGACTGTGTTCCCTTTTCTCATCTTGAGTCTCTATGACCTCACTATTTTTTCTGTATTATCTCTTTTCTCTTGTACTTATTCCATTTTTCTCCATTTCCTTGACAGTTTCGTGTTTTTCTTCAACTTCTTTTCTGAGTTCTGCCAGCTTCTGTGTCATCTATTGTCATTTTACTACCACTTCCCTGGGTTCCTGCTTTTCTCTTAAGCTTCACAGAGATAATATCTTCAATTAAGTTAATTTTTTGGGAAAAAAATAGTGGCAAAATATTTGTTTGTAGTACCTGCTCTTTGGCAATATTTTTCCGTTGTGTGTGGTTCATCTACTTATAATTTTACTGTACTTCTTATAATATATTGGTACCAATGTTATGTTAGTTCCTTGTTTATTACTCATTGCTGAAGCAGTTAAGTTTTTCTGGACTAGATGTATGCATGGGTTTCCATTGGAAGGAGAGGGGCCAAGGTAATCTTTCAGGCTGGTTCTTTTTTTAATGCAAAGCTCTCTTTTCTCTGTTCCTTCAGAGGTGCAATGCATTGCCAAAAAAAAAAATGGTCACATATTCCTCAGGTCTCTATATGCATGTCCATTTGCAATGTGACTTTGATGGTCCTCCTATCACGAGGTGGAGCCTGTTTCTCCACACCTGTAAATCTGGACTTGAGTTGTAACTTGCTTTGACCAACAGAATGGGGCAGAGTAATGTGTGAATTCTTAGCCTAGGCTTCAAAAGCCCTCACACTTCTACTCTCATCCTCTTGGAATCCTGAGACCACTAAGTGAAGAAGCCTGGGATAGCCCTTTTGAAGATTAGAGACCTTGTGGAGAAAGAGGTTGTCCAGTTGACAACCAGCCTAACCAGCAGACATGAGTGACGGCATTTTGGATCATTTAGCCTCAGCTGAGCTTCCATCATGAGTGACCTCAAGTAAGAGCAGCAGACTAGCACACTAGACCTGAGGCTAGTCCAAACTGCTAATCCTCAAGATCATGAGCAAATGAAACGACTGCTGTTTTAAGCCACTAAGTTTTGTAGTGGATTGTTACATGCAATAGATAACTAAGACTAACTGCTTCTGAAAATATGGCTTGTTTCTGTAGCCCTACCTCCTCGCTTCTTTGAATTAAACCAGGTCAGGAGGGCTCCTGCTCTCTACCTAGTTTACTCTAATTTCCCCTTTCACTGGTCCAAGAGAAAGCATTTGCACCTGACAATGTACCCTTAATCTTCAAGGAGTGGATTCTGCCTGATTCTAAAATCCTGCTGCTTGTGGGCCTTTCTTGTCACTAACATCTCTCTCCATACTTCTTCCTCCTTCCTTCTACACAGCTTCCACTCAGTATCACCTAATTTGACAGCCCTTAAACATATTTTTAGATTATAGATTACTACTGACTCTGGTTTCAGTGAAAAATTGAGTTTGTAGGTTTTTTTTTTTTTTTTATATTCTCTTTTTGATTTTGGATAATTTCCCAAGAGAATAAGGATAAACAAGGATTTACACTGCTAAGCTCATACTAGAATTTTTTCCACTTTCTTTATAGAAACTAACTTAGTTGACTGATAAACTAATTTCTTAATTGCATTGTACTTGAATTTATTAATAAATTTATTAATTTATTAATTTATTAATCTGAGGTAATAAAGCTACTCTCTTCTTATTCTTTTATAATTCATAATATTAATTTGTAATTTAACCTCTTCAAATTTTGTGAATGGTGTGAGGTAGGGATCCAATTTTTTTCCTCTTTCATATAGACAACTTATTACTCTATCACCAAATATCATCCTTTCCCTCACTGACCTAAACTATCAGTTTTGTCATAAACTGAGTTACATATATAGATGGATAAGTTTCTAAATTCTTAATTCTTTCCACTGGCCAATTTGTATAACCTTACACCATACTCTGGCTTCATTACTATAGTTTTAACTTAAGTCTTACTATAAGGCAGGGAAAGTACCCCTTTGTTCTTCAGATGTATATTTGCAATTTTTGGACCTCAGTTCTTCCAAAAATTGGTTCAGAATTATAATAAAATTCACCCAGTTACTTAATAATTAAATAATACATTAAGAGAGAATTAACATTTTTGTAATATTAAGTCTTCCAAACCTTGAATTTGGGATGTCTCTCCATTTAGTTGGATCACATTTAATGTCTTTCAATAAGAGTTTATAACTTTCTCCACAAAGATCTTGGACACTATTTTTAGGTTTATTCAAAGGTTATTTATATTGTTTGACTGCTATAAATTGTATCTTTTAAAAATTACATTTTCTTTAGTAACTTTATGGTAGAGATAGCTTGCAGACACCACCTTAACCAAGTTATCCAAGGTTAACTTCACCATAATGTCATAGAGATCATGTGCCCTCTGATATGATGTGACAGAAAACATTAGAAAACACCAGACAAACCCAAACTGAGGCACAGCCTACAAAATACCTGACCACAACTCTTCAAAGTGTCACGGAAAGTCTAACAAACTGTCCTAGATCAGATCTTGGAGAGATATGACTACTTAATGCAATGTGCCATCATGGATTGGATCCTGGAACAGAAAAAAGATGTGAGTAGAGAAATTGGGAAAATGCAAACGAAGCATGTGGTTTAGTTAACATAATTGTGCCAATGTTAATTTTTAAACTTTGATAAATGTACCACAGCCATGTAAGATGCTAATTATTTCAAAATAAAATGTTTTAAAAATAACATTCTGTTTTTTTTTTTTTTTTTTTGGTTGTTGTTGCCGGGTTATATAAATGCAACTGGCTTTCTATATTGAATTTTTATCCAACAATCTTGCTAAACTCTAATTAATTCTAAGAATTTAACTGTAGAGCTTTGGGAGCTTTCTACATGGATAATCATATCTGCCAATGACATGTTTTCCTTTCCCTCCCCTCGTTCTCCCCCCACTCCTGTCTTGCTCTGCTGGCCAGGAACTCTGATACAAAAATGAACAGAAATGTTCAGAACAGGCATCCTTGTCTTTTAAGGGAGCTAAATTATACCTGATGATGCCCAGAAATGATTTTAATTTTATCAAAATAATCCAGGGAAACTAAGTTGCTTTAGCTTTTGAACAATTCTACCACAGAGCTAGCAATACCTTTTTTTTTTTAAGGTTCAAATACTAATATATTTCTCCAAAAAGCACAAAAGAATACATAACACAAAGGAAAGGAAATAATGTCAAAAAAAAAAAAAAAGATAGAAAAGCAATGTGGTATTAGGTTACTAAAATAAAATGAAACCCATGGCATTAACCTGTTCAAATTTGCTTTCCTCCTTTCAGGCTGTAGCTGTCACTGGGAGTTGGTTGCCCTGCCAGAGTCTGCATTTCCAGACACCCCCACCTGCGCATCTAGAGGTGGCCATGCAGGTAATTCTCCCTGACAGAATGTTGTGGAAGTGGCTGAACGTCAACTCCCAGGTTGTGGCTTTTCAGAAGCAGGTGAGGCTTCTTCATGTTCTCTTTCCCCAGCTGCTGGAGAGCTCCAAAGGCCCAGGTTATGGACGGCCACCTATTGATCAAAACACCCTCCAAGCACTTTATCATTAGCAATAAATATGCTTTTATTGGCTTAAGCTATTACACCATTTGGGATCTATTTATTACAGCAGTTAGCCTTCCCTAACTAATACCAAAAAAAAAAAAATGGTATTTTTAAGTGAGGGTGCTGAGAAAACAAGAAATCTAAAATAGAAGGCAATGACTTAGCAGCCAGGTAGCAGGAATAAAGAGGGGAAAGCTAGAGAATTAGATTGTGCAGTCACAAAACAGTTAATAAAAATATTGCTTGCCTAAACACATGGTGACAGAAGTCAAGAAGTGGTTGCCTCTAAGGGTGTCAAGTGATGAATTAACTGGAAAGGGGCATCCATCTGGGAAATTTTTTAGATCTTATCTTGGGTGGTGATTACATGGTGTATACAATTATCAAAACTCATTGAACTAGAGCTGTATATTTAATGTTTACAAATTAGTCCTCAATTTTTAAAAACATCTGAGATAACCTGGAAGGCAGAGAAAGTGCCTACCAAATCCACAGCTTTAGGGAAACAAATTGAAAAACAGAATATTAGAATAACAGTATTATTTGCTGAATTTACTGAGGCTTTACAAGGAAGACATAAGCACAGGCAAGAGCTGACAGGTTTGAGAGCAGAAATGAAAGAGAACAGAGAATCCAGAAATTTGGGGCCTTCCAGGGTTAGAAAGGCTGACTGCTTCTGGATTTCACACAGTGAGAGAGAAGATTGAAAAAGGCTTTGAGAGCAGCAAAGGCCCATTATGTTTTCCTAACCTTGCGGCAGATCAGTTTAAGTATGTGAACTTCCCTTGAAACTCGATTCAGGTGATCATAAACGAGCCCCTAGCAAGCTGAGAGAGAGG
>PVKH010015650.1:0-16012 GCA_004027955.1 Chaetophractus vellerosus
CATGTGGACCCTGTGGTTTCTCACCATGGGATCACAGACTGGACTGGCAGGTGTAAACCCTGCTGTCCCTCATTCACACTCACATTCACTCAGAGGTTATACATTGCCCCCCCTTTATGTTGTGTTTTGTGTTGCATTTTCATCTTACTTTCTTACCTCTTTTCCTTCACCGACTCTTGCGATTCATTACAGATAATATATGTGTGCCCAGTAGCAGACTGTAACATATTTACCTCACATTGTTGAGAATAAAGCAACACCCATCCACCAGTTCACTTACAAGTGGGAAGTGTAATGCAACTGATTTAGAGTATCTTTTGCATTTAGTTTCCACTTTATTTTTAGCTTGATAGCTGCATAATCACCACAAGCCTATTACTGTCTATTACTGTGCATATTTGAGAAATTTTGTAATTAAAACTGCAAAATAAAAAATACTTTGACTATTTTCTTCCCTGTGATTTGATGTCACCTGTATTCCTTTTTTTTAAATTAGAGAACTTGAGAGTTTGCAAAATAATCATGCATGAAATACAGGATTTCTGTGCTCCTCCCTACCACAAATACCTTGCATTAGAGGGGAACATCCACTACCATTGATGATAGCACTTTCTAAATAATTGTACCATTTTTTACAGTATTTACATTTGTTACAATTGGTTAAAGATTATTAAATAGTTTTATCATCCATTATTTACATTTTTTGTGTTTTTCCCATACACCACCTTATTATTACCACCTTGTATCATATTTCTTAAAGGCTTGCAAATATATTCCTTTAAAGTAGTAATTTATCATTTGTGACATAAATGATAAATTGGTGGATAAAGAATTTAGGCTAATTTATTAATATGCGTGCTTTCTGTGAATGGTGAGATGAATAATAGCAAAGTGAATATTATTGACTTAGGTTTTAGTAGAATTTAAAGGAAATTTTGTTTACACCTAACAGGTTGATGTTCAACTATAACTCAATGAGATTATATGTTTTCCCTAAGCTTTCATGATCTCTATATACCTCTGTGTGCTTAAATCCAAATGGCCATGTCAAGTTGACATTGAGAAACTCTTCCAGTGGAAAATGATCCCCATACAGGTAACATGAAGCCTGGGGAATGGGCCTGGGGGAGGGGGACTCACCTGTGAGAAGGGTGGTGTCTTTTGTGCTGTAAAACACAAGAACTGAGAAATGAATTTATCAACTCTTTAACAAATTTTGCATTCTGTACATAAATATATTGTGAGGCAGTATATCCAATTTTAGACAATTTTAGTTGTTATTGTCCTTTAACTTTTTATTAATCCAATTGTTAATGCCATGAATTTTCATTACTTAGCCTGAGACTCTGCAGTCATATAGTCATCGAAGCCACTTTGGTTTATAGGCTTCTTCTTGAATGTAAAAAGGGAAAATTTTCTTTCCAAGTAGAGTGGGTAGAAATTATCGATCACCTTTGTGGGTAAGAGTCTGTTTATTTTTGCCATAGCAATGAGCTTAACATTCTTACCTGCTCTCTGTCTTTCCTAATCACTACCTAGTGATAATCATGGATAAAGTCCAACAAATGGTTGTTGAAAAAAGTATAATTCTGAAGGTTAAAATTAGGGTTTTAACAATCATCATTTGCCCTAGAGATGAGTTTAGCCCTCAGAGAGCAAGACATAAATCCTATCTTCAACAAACCTATTGTCTTGCTGAAAAGGTATCTCAATTTTTTACAAAATTGCTCTCAATTCTAAAGTACATGAATTTTCAATCATGTTGATGGAATTTGTTGTACAATTTTTAGAATTTTAATCCTAAGGAAATGCTAGTTAAACTAACTTTCACAGATTTCTTTCCCATAGAATTTTTCATAGTTTGTCTTTATTACAGTAGACTGTGTGTATCTAAGAGGTTGGATATGGTATAGAGATTTCCCATTATTATCTGATGAAGGAAATCTTGCCTTTTCTCCATAATTCCTATTACCATCATGCAATACACTAGTGTTTTCTTAGGGATATAATTTGATATATATTGTTCTAGTAAATGATTCATATTATAAAACCTATATTTGAAAATAACTTTTCAAAATATCTAAGAAGTTTTCCCAGATTCCAATGATTCCCCAGAGCTGACTCAATAATTTCCTAATTTATGTGTCCATCACAACTATATAATGCATTACCCATTTGGAAAGTATTTATTTACATTAATTCCTGTGCAAATGCTGATATTAATCCCCTTATTTACTCATATTTAAGTCACCAGAACAAAGTAATGGATGATATCTAGTGGATTATAAATGCATGTTAGATTTGTGGGGAGTCCCTATCCAGGGAATATGCCTAATGAAATGAATGTAAATAAGTAGTTCATCCTTTAATAGTTGATTTTGTTGGCTATTTTTTAAAATAAATTGTCCCTTTTCTATTTAAATTAGTGAAAGAATGAGATTAGATTACATGACATTTATGGATGATGAATTATTTGGTTTAGTAGCTTCTGATTCTAATGAGGGAGGATTTAAAAAGGGACAAAAGGGACAAGAGGTAAAAGAATTTTTCTGAATTCTGTTAAAAAGAGATCTATAATCCTCCATAAATATCTTTAATTATAAAATATAAAGATAGCAAAGAGCATTGGCAACAAAGGATGGTTAAGAACTAGTCTTGGACATTGGACCAAAGAAGTATTTAGTGTTATCATGTTTCAATCAAGATACTTTGTATAACTGCTATATAATAGTGTCTGTGTGTTAATTAATCTTAATTATTTTTAGAAAGCCAGTTACCTAGCAGGTTCACACACTGGAAAGATTCTTTGAAAAGAATGACTAAGTGCAGCCATAGATATTTAATAAAGATGAAAATGACAGGAAACATGGATAAAGATATAAATTAATAAAGGAACAATTCTTGTTTTTTTTTCCACTTATTTCCTTTTAGATATCACAACATTTTTTTAAAGCTAATATCTGTTTAGAACAGTGAATATGCTCAATTTCACTGATGTGACAGAGTTTGTTCTTTTGGGATTAACCAGTCATCAGGAATGTCAAGTTCTCTTCTTCACCATTTTTCTCATGGTCTATATTATCACTGTTGTGGGCAACATTGGTGTGATCATGTTAATTAAGGTCAGTCCACAGCTTCATAGTCCCATGTACTTTTTCCTCGGTCATTTGTCTTTCATTGATGTTTGGTTTTCTTCCAATGTCACCCCTAAAATGCTGGAAAACTTGTTATCAGAGACCAAAACTATTTCTTATGCCAGTTGTTTAGTACAGTGTTTTTTCTTCATTGCCCTTGTCCATGTAGATGTCTTCATCCTTGCTGTGATTGCCTTGGATAGATACATGGCCCTTGGCAACTCTCTGTTCTATGTCAGTAAAATGTCAAGGATCATCTGTATTTTTACTTATTTCTTTCCCTTACATATATGGTTTTCTGATTAGTCTGGTAGCAACACTATTGACATACGGCTTGTACTTCCATAAGAAAATTGAAATCAAGCACTTTTACTATGCAGACCCACCTCTCATCAAAATGGCATGTACTGGGACCTTTGTAAAACAATACGCAGTGATCATACTTGCAGGCATTAACTTCATATATTCCCTGACTATATAGTTACCATCTCTTATCTGCTCATTTCATTGCCATCCTAAGACTGAGCTCAGTGGAAGGGGGGCAGAAGGCCTTCTTCAACTGTGAGTCCCATCTGACAGCTGTCAGCATATTTTATGGGACTCTTGTCTTCACGTATCTCAGATGAACCACTGAAGAGTCTGTGGAGCAACAGAAAATGGTGTCTGTGTTTTATACCATGGTGATTACCATGCTGAATCCCATGATCTACAGTCTGAGGAACAAGGATGTGAAAGAGGCCATGAGCAAAGTGATCAGCAAAACATGTTGTACAAATCAAACTTAAGCTAATTTTGTCTTCTATGCTTCAATAATATTTGCTTGCGAACACATATTGCCTAGGACATGGAAAGTTAGGCTAAAGACTTGTGTTTTGAAAGATTCAAATTGAGAGAAAAAAATAGTAGATTGACACATTCTTGCTGATGTAAGTAGTGATGGTTAATTAATACCACTGAATAGTCAAATTGAACATGTTTAAAATGGGAAATTTTGAGTTGCCTAAATGTTGCAACAGTAAAAAGTTTAAAAAAAATTATAATTGAAAAGTTGTTTAAATACTAAGCTAAAATCAAAAAACTTCTCTTGTTAAAAATGTAGTGGATGAATTTTAGAAGTAGTTATAAATTTGCCTATTTAGATGGTAATTTGCAGTGGGAAAATTAACATATTTAATTATGTTTCATAATATGATATAAAATTATATTCTCACTATTATCTATGAAATTGTTTAATGTTTCTTTCATTGTGGGGTGAGGTAGAACTCTTCAGAAATTTCCACTTTCAGAATAGCAAAACATACATTTAATTATTTTTCTATGTCTTGATGTTGCCTAAGAGACATATTTGGTAAGTATGTCTCTTTACAGATTGCAGTAACTACAATGTTTTAACCATAATGATTCCAGATTGTGCATTTCTCACCTGCTCTAGTCAAACTGGTTTTGACCTACAGGCAGACAGAATAGTGGGTAGAATTAGTAGATATGTGTGTCATTATAAAAGCATGGCTTTGCACACTTTGCTTAACAAATTAAATTGATATTTAGTTCAGAATGTGTTACACATCCAGGACTAACATAAGGTACCTAATTTCTTTGGTTATTTTTATATTTGAAAGAAATAAATATTTGTTGTGAACAGTAATTTCCTGACATGGTACTATTAATATATTTTCCCATCCCTTGTACCTAATTTCTTAAAGTACAAGCTTGAGGCAACACTACAGTTCCTTAAAGTCTATATGACTTCAGGCAAATCAATCAATCAGTAAATCAATCAATCACCTTTGGTTTTGGTGCAGATAATAAATAGCTAATGAAATGTAATTAACACATTTATAATTGCACAGTAAGTAATTACAAATTTTTCTTCAATGATGCAAATATAAAACTTGATTGGTGCAATGTGAGAAGAAACATTCTTCTTCATCATTTGTTGAAATTTTATTTTCCTCAAGAAAAACCAGAAATATATGCTCATTTCCACACACACACATACACATATAGCAAAGACAACCTTTTGAAAAACATTTGTAAATGCAAATAAATTGCTGATTTAGATTAAATTGCAATATTCCTGTGTCTACAGTTGCAAAAATTAAAACCCCTAAGGACTTTAAGAACTAACTTATTTAATGTTACTTGGGGGGAGGATTAAAAGTAATTTATTTTGGCATTAAAACAAGTTACTTGCCATTTATTGGGAACCATTGACATGTCAAACTAAGTACTGATTATGAATACATTTCAAAATATAGTTTTAAAGCCTTTTAAACCTTTGTAGTATTTTGGCTGGTAGATTTGGATCATCTTCATTTCCTCATTTTCCAAAGATGAAATACTTCCTACTAACATTTTTGGAGAGTCAGTGCTAAATGAGGAATAATGTTGCCAGGGTCTGTGGTTAAATCATGTTACTGTTTTGAGTTTTCAAAATTCAAATTAATTTATGGATTATCTTGGACAAGTCACTTGCATGACATCCAATTTTGTCAGTTGTATACTCTAATCTCCAAGACCTCTCTGACTTATAATTTCCTTGGGTCTAGTTTCTTTTGGCAAAGCTTAAAGTGATTTTGCCATCTGCTGAAAATTCAGAATACTTTGCAAAATATATGTTTTAAAATGATGATGGCATTGTTATAATTATTTTTACATCTATCAGCTTAATTATATTTAGGCATCCTCAATCTATAACTATGCAGCCCCTTTAACTCTCCCTCTACCTCACTGTCTTTCTCTCTCTCTCTGACTCTCTCTGTTTCTCTTTCTCTCTCAAACACACACACACATGCATACGCACACTCACATATTTTATTCCTTTCAAATTTAGATTTTCTTGAGAGAGTAAGAATTAAGTCATAATACTCTGATGCAATGAATTCACCTGATGGATTTTCTCATAAAGATGGACAGGAACTCAGGGACTCAGAGTACTTGGACACTGAGTGATGCAAAAGTAGCTTTACCTGAACACAGTTCTGCCCATAGTTCATAGTTTAGAGTAAATGAACAAGCTAGGTTGCCAATCTCATTCTTTCAATTATTCACTTTGTAAACTTGGTGTATTAGTCAGGATTCTCTTGGGAAACAGAATCAACAGGAGATATCTGTCAATGATATAAGATTTTATAAGAGTCTCTCACATGACTGTGGGGATGCACAAGTTGAGGTTCCACAGGCAGGCTACAAGCCAGGGGCTCTGATGAAAGACCAATGAAAGGTCCTTGATGAGTTTCTGGGAGAAGTTGGCTGTCCAAAGACAAGCTGGGAAATTCTCTCTGAATGTTGAAGTCACTTCCCCTTTTAAGGCAGTCTACTGATTGGATAAAAGCAACATCCATTCTTGATCCAATTTCCCTGATTGATGCAGATGTTATCAGCCATCCATGCAGAAAATTCACTGGTGATCCAAGTCCATAAATGCTCTTGTATTACAATTACCTGGCCTAGTTGACACATTAGCCTAACCATTACACTTGGTTAAAAAATGTAAGCTCACATTTACTTTATGAAATTCATTTTCTATTCTTTAAAATGGGGATAATATTAGTCACAATGCCATAGAGATGTAATACTTGTAATCTGCTTAGAGCTGTAGCTACACAAATGATTCCATTTTTTTCAGTGCTTCATATGCCGCTGACACTGGACTGAGAGTTATACCTTAATTTTGCATAACCACATCTCAGGGAAGAATTTTTCCATTCTACAAATAAGTGAATTGAAGCTCAGAATTTTGTTATTTGCCCATGGTCACAATATTAAGGTGTAGAGCCAAAGTTAGATTTCAGAGCTGTTTCATGTCAAAAGACATGCTCTACTACATCTGAGAATAGAATGAATGTAAAGAAATAAATTATTCATAATACAATCTATTACTTCAGCAGTGACCTTTACTCAAATTCATTCTCCCCAAATATTGTGAGGTGATCCATACTTTTGAGACATGTTTCATCTGTCAGAACTACTTCACAATGCATAGGACATAAATTGCTAAGATCATTTATCCTGAAAGATGGTGCTTAGTAGAGACATAGCAACACAGGAAAGAAAGTGATTCATCAAACTTTTGCATGATACTAACCAAGAATACTTTCTTGAGATGCGTGGCTTCCAAGTGTGACAATAAGAGGACAGAACCCATTTGAAAGTGGTAGACAGATGATAGGATGATGCCAAGAATTTTGATCTTTTGATTTTATTATAAGAGCTATTATTCCAATTAATGTCTCTTCCCTTATGTTGACCCTGAGATGTTTCTAGATATTTAATCATTATTACTTTCATAATTATATGGATGGGTCCTTAGGGAGATGCTCCCAGTTTCCAAGACTCTAATTTAAGTGTTGAGAAATTACTTATTTGCTGTTCTCTTCTGTTGAAGGTAAGCCTTCAAATTCTAAGCTCTGCAATTCAGGTTAATGCAGCACAAGGGTTTTATTTTAATCCCTATTTGAAAAGAAGATGAAGACTGTATCCTTATGTTTATTTGTTAATGCAATATTTTATTGTGTGAAGTTATATTTCTGGTACATTTTCATGTTTTTATCCATAGTGTATTTAACTACATAAGAATGAGCTCATTATAATGGGCATTTTCAAAATTCTTCATTTCTTAATTTTTCTCCTTTCACTGTTGTTTACACCTAAAGACCATTGATTTTCACACTGTTGTTCTGAAATATGTATGAAAAGATTGGGGAATATTGAGTCAGTATGATTTTTTAGACCAGTAATTATTCTTCACTGTTTTTCTCCAAGTGGAATTCCCAAGTTGTTAATACAAATGAGTCTGTATTTTTAAATTTTATATTCTACCCTCCCAAATGTCTAGATTGCTAATATAATGTATAATATGTAATAAAAAGTACTTAGTCATCTGAAATTAGGTTGTTGGAATCACCTAACTTTGGAGGGAGTGGGGAAGAAATGTTCTACTACATCTGTAGCCCAGCCTGCATTGGGGGAGAATCATGCAAAACTCAGCTAGCTCATCACGGACAAACTATCAAAAGGATAACTTTCTTCTATCTGGAAGGACAATCAAACTGAATTTTGAATTAAAATAACTAGAATAATAGAATAGATTTATTAAAAATCCTGCCACATGAGTTGGTTAAGTTTATAACAGAAGAGCCAGCTTATTGGTTTGTATCTCAATCCTGTCAATCCTGCCTGATTCAGGGAGGCTCTGGATATCTCACTGCTTCAGTTTCCTCATTTGTCAAATGGAGATGTTAATAGAACCTTTTTCATAGCACCTTCACTTGCAAAGGGCTTAGAATTCAGTAAGTTATCTATTCTTAATATTAAAAAGCTACTGTTACTGCTACTAGAAAAAGCATTTCTTAGTTTTAAAGTATTGGAATTTTTGATGCACTATATCAAGTTGATCTAAAATTCAGGAAGCTTTTAAAAATTGTATTTTTGATTATTCTGAATATCTGTTTTTTATAGGTATATAATGACTATGCTAGGTAACAAAGGGGTTCCAATGTGAATGAGACAAATTCTACTATCAGAGACCTAATCATTATTTGTAAAGGAAGAGAAATTCACACACTATGCAGGAATTGAAACAAAATTATAGAGTGGGCTAGACTAATGATTTTCTTTTATGAAATAGCTTGTATTTCTAAGATGTTTAATATTTTATATAATATTTTATACTTAAAACTATATAGTTGTGCCATTAACCCAATTCAAACCTCTCTCAATTAAAGAATCTACTAAGGTCAGGAGTTTTAACATAGGAAAGTACATGTGCTTAGCTCTATTTCCATAGTCTACAGCTCTCATCTGGCTATTTCCACACTAGAACCAAAACAAATAAGCAACATTTATAGAAATCTGTAATAAGGAGAAACTTAGATCAAAACTAAAACTTCAGTGCTTTTAATGGTATATACCCAATTCATTTTAAACCTAGTATGTTTATTTCTCATATTAAGCATTTTAAGGATAAGAAAGTAGTTCATAGAGATTAACTTCCCAAGTGTTCCCTGCTATTAAGTGAAGGATCCATGATATGATCATAAAGTTCATAAACTTTTTAATATACCAAGGAATCTTTCTATCAATGTTCTTTTTTAACATGCCAAGCTAAAATTTCCTCTTTTGAACTTGTCCTCCTTCTTTCCCCATAGCTGGCTGCTTCATACTACTCTAAAGCTACCTCTTTGGAGAAATTTTCTTTGGCCACTCTTTCTGCATCTTCTCCCCGTTATACCCTATCTTATTAACATGCTAAACTTTTGTCACATCTGTTCCTACTTTCAAAATATCTCATTTGTTTACTAGTTTATTTCTCTTCAATAAGAATGAATTATGATGATAGCTGGAATTTTGTATATCTTGTTCACCCTCACATTTCCAGAATTTAGATTAATTTGTAATATAATCTAACAAATATACCTGACATATGTTAGTCATCCTTGATGTTTGTAGAATAAGTGAATGAAACCAACTATAAACAAAAGCCCATTTATGTATCACTGAGTGTTAAGCACTCAAACACTATTATTATGGAGAGCTGAAATTCCCAGAATGGTCCTAATCTTACAGATACTTATTTAAGCACTCAAGACACACTTTTGCTTCTTGCATGAAGCCAACTGGGGATGGGAATATTTTCTTTGTAGTGACATTAAACTGGGGTTTGAATGGATAGGGGTAGTATTGTTTCTTAAAACTAGTGGAGTCTGAAAAGTACCACTGTAATTAATAAAACACACCACTGATATGTTACCTCAGGATGTTTTATCTATTGTTACATTTTTTTTTAAAGATTTATTTATTTTATTACATATCTCCCCTTCCCCCCTGCTGCGGCGACACGCCGAGACTGGGTCACTGCGCAGGCGCGGCTTTCCCCGCTTGTGGGCGGCTTCTGCTTCCATCATGGCCAGCTTTTCAGTTCGCGGGTGGCTGGCTGCGCTCGATTCGCAGGCGACCTGCCCTGCCTGTGGGGGCTTTTGCCTGTCCGTGGCAGCTTTTTTGCCTTGCCCACGGCGGCTCTGGCCCGCCCACGGCGGCTTGCCATTCTCAAGGCGGTCTGCCCGCTAGGAGAGGTCCCCGGGAACCGAACCTGGGCCTCCCATGTGGTATGCCGATGCCCTATCCACTGGGCAATCCAGTCGGCCCCCTATTGTTACATTTTGATAGTGATGCTCAGTGATTGATACACTTGTGGTTTATTTTTCTGAGATAACTAAAAAAGACAGAAAGAGTATATGCTTTTAATTCCCTCTTACTTCACCCCTGCAGGTGGTAGCAATCAAATCAGAATAATGTGTAGCAAAGTAAAATAAAATGAGTCAGGATATCATATTTTGAAAGCATGTGATAAATTAATTTGACATAAGGTAAGATAATTATGTCAGTAACTGGATTGTAAGACCAACATATAAGTCCATTGTCCCATAAAATTATACAGGAAAAGCTTACTTTCCAAAGCATGTAAAAATGGGTAATATCACATGTATTTGCATTTTTGTTGACAGTATGAGGCACTATGATATATGGAAACAGTATTTGATGGAGTGTCAAAAGCTCCCCTTGTTTCCTTCCATGTTTTTTGCTAATTGGCTAGCTGACCTTGGGTTTATATTTTAACATTTCTGGGTCTCAAGTTTCTTTTCTATCAAATAATATATTGGAATTGGTTTAGACATTCTCTTGCAACTCTCAGTCTGACTTTTGTCATGTTTATGCTCTCTGATGCCCATAGTAATAATCTAGCAAAGATACAAATTCCTGATTCTAACACTATATATTTTAATAATGAGTGTAATCTGCTTTACAGATAAGGACCTGGAAAAAGATAAATGGTAATTTTCTGTAAGACCTATTGAAGGTAACAGTTATGCCTATATCATTTCTCTCTTGAACATTATGCAAAATCTACATTGTTTTCTAAATGATTTGAATTAGAATAAGGATAAATGTGACTCAAATATTTCAGCAATGAAAAAAAGCTTCTCTTCATGTTTTGTCTTTCTCCATAGACAATACAGACTGGGTCTATGCCAGGCAAAGGACAATTTCACACATGTGGCAGAATTTATTCTACTGGTGTTGACCAGTCACCAGGAGCTACAGGTTCTCTTTTTTGTGGTCTTCCTAGTAATTTACCTGGTCACTCTGTTAGGGAACATTGGGGTGATCATTTTGATCAGCATCAGTCCCCAGCTTCAGAGTCCCATGTACTTTTTCTTGAGTTGTTTGTCTTTTGTGGAGTTATGGTTCTGATCCAATGTGACCCCCAAAATCGTGGCAAACTTATTATCAAAGACAAAAACCATTCCTATGTAGGGTGCTTATGGCAATGTTACTTTTCATTGCCCTTGTCCCTGTGGAAGTCTACATCTTGGCAGTGATGGCCTTTGATCACTATATGGCCATCTGCAACCCTTTGCTTTATGGCAGCAAAATGTCTAGGACTGTTTGTGTTCAACTCATCTCAGTGCCTTAAGTCTGTGGATTCTCTGTTAGTCTAATATGCACATTGTGCATGTATGGCTTGTACTTCTGTGGGAATTTTGAAATCAACCACTTCTCTTGTGCAGATCCTCCTCTCATCAAGATTGCCTGTGGGGCAGTCCACATCAAAGAATACATGATGATTGCCATTGTTGGCTGTAATAGTTTAAGTTTGATTTAATTATGAATTCCAAAAATATAAATTAGATTATGTTTGTAAGCTAATCTGTTCATCTGGGCATGATTAAGTTATGAGTAGGGTGTTAACTGTCACGTAAGTGAGACGTTGAGCCCCACCCCTCAGTGGGTGTGGTCTCAAGTATAAAAGGCTAGACAAGAGAAAGCAGATTGAGAAAAGCAGATTGAGAGAAGAGATTTGGAGAAGGAGATTTGAAAAGCAGTTCTGATGCTGGAGTGAGCCATTCGCCCGATAGTCTACAGCTGGCCTTGTGGAGAGACGCAAAGCATAGAAAGCCTCATGGTCTACAGATGAACTCATGGAGAAAACAGAAGCTAAGCCCGGAGAGAAACACAGCCCTGGGAACAAAGTAATCCAGAAGCCTGAACCCTGGAGACGTCGGCAGCCATCTTACTCCAACACGTGGACTTTGGTATGGGAAGAAATTTATGCTTTGTGGCCTGGTAACTATAAGCTTCTACCCTTTATAAAGACTGACCAATCTTTGGTATATTTCAAAAGGCACACCTGTGGCTGACCAAAACACTGGCATTAACTTCACATATTCCCTTGTGGTGGTCCTAATCTCCTACTCCCTCTTTATAGTAGCTGTGCTACATATGCGTTCTGCTGATGGGAGGAAGAATGCCTTCTCCACCTGTGGTTCCCACTTGACAGCTGTCACCATGTTTTATGGGAGCCTCATATTCATGTATCTTAGGCAGCCCACTGAGGAGTCTGTGGAGCAGGAGAAAGTGGTTGCCATATTTTATACCATGGTGATTCCCATGCTGAATTCCATGATCTACAGTCTAAAGAACAAGGATGTGAAAGAGGCAGTCAACAAAGCAACAAAGGAATCATCAAGACAAAACTTGGGACAGTGAAACTGTAATATATATTATTGTGGTATATTGGTAAATATTATTAATGACAAGGTACAAAAGTCCTTTTTCACAAAGGATTTTCTATAGGCAACTCTTGCTTACACTAATAGGTTCAGTCTAATACCATGATGCTTTACACCAAGAATGAACTCTAATGACTCAGCAAGCTTTATTCTACATATTGAATGATTTTATTAGACCTGACATTGTTTTAATAGTTTTAATAAAACTAGTACCTTAATACAATCATAACACTTGTCCTCAGTATGTAATATTTGTTAGCAAACAATGTTTGTTTTGTAATTATCTGTTTTTACCCACTCTTTGACCTTGTGCATCATTTGTTTTCTGTTTCTAACTAATTATACTTACATTTACTTATCACTCTGATCCCAGCAATGCAAGGATATTGGTGTGGAGCAGGAAAAATAACTTATTTATGCTAACATAATATAGTTCTGTTTAAATGCAGGTCTGAGCTGGTAATGAAATGGACTTTGTGGACCAACCTTGTCTTGTGTACCCCCCATCCCCTGTTTTATTATTGGGTTACTTTAGAATAAGGGATCTGGATCAGAATGCCTGGGTTGAGCCTTTGTTTTACCACTTCTTAACTATTTATCCATGGACTTTTTAGTTAAGTTCTCTGTTGCTAAGTTTTGTTATCTGCAAAATGGAGATGAGATTATTATCCTCCTTAGAAGGTTATTATGAGGAATAAGTGTAAATAAAATACCACTTGGCACATAGCTGGCTCACAGGAAATTCAGGACATCATTTTTATTATTCAAGTATCCATTTTTCCTCCTACCCAAGTATATACATAATATTTAGAGGAAGTTTACTTCATCCACTCTCTTGATAATCACATGTATTTTGTTGAGTAAATTATGCTGGGGGCTGTTTCTTTCTTGTCAATTTAATCTCTTTTGCTTAATGCCATGATCTCCATTTCTATGGAAGTGTAATCAGGTAAGAAATTTATGAAGTAATGCTGAATTAAAGTAAAGATGGTCAGGGTTGCCTTGTTTTGCAGAGCCTTACATCATTACTTTACTGATTATAAGTGCCTGTGCTTTAATTTTTGTTTGAGATATCTTAAAGCATTTATTCAAGTTCAATTCTAATTACTTCTAAAACAGTCCATCCAAGTAGAGAGTAGATAAACTTACAGATTCCTCAATGATGATATTTGAAATCTGTGTTATTTCATGATACTGATTTTTTTCTGGACATTTCTTTTCAATCATTATGGAAAAGTAACCAATATTTTGATATTCTTCATCTTTGATAATTACCACTTGGAGCTTTCACATTATTCAATAAACTGTAACTAAAGGATAGAATCAGCTTTGATTTCTGAGATTTGTGAGTACCACTTACCTAGAATTCAATAATGTCAAAGCTACTGTGAATCTTTTATCCAGTACTCAGAGATGGTTTTTGAGAAGCTTATGTGATGGAACTCAGAGATATTATCCAAAACCACTTTGCCAGTATGTGGTAGAAATGAAATTTGAACTCAAGAGCATCAGAATCTATATGCTAGCTTTTTTCTATTCTGCTATGATGTCATATATTGAAATACAGACATGTTCTGATTACTAGTCATGTCTAAGTCTCACTCTTAGGATTTTAGGTGAGATGAATGCAAAACTGACAGAAAGAATAAAAAAATTAGAATCAAATCAAGGGATGAAAGTGGTTATATGTAACCCTGAAGCACACTATCAACATGTCTTCATTTTGTCTACTCTCAACATGTCTGCATTTCTTGGGTCACTAGAACCATTCTAACACCTGTTACATTATGTAGCTCATAGTGGAACAGTCATATCATTCAGAAAATTGATTAAATAAGAATCCATTCATCCTTCTCCTTTTCTTATAATAATTGTTTCACCTTAAAGCCATAGGCACCACTCCAAGTGTCTTACTAAAAAACCAATATAATTGGAAAATAGATGTTTTAAAATCAAATTAGATTGGTAGGTTATGAAACTCAATAAAAGAGACTATAACCACATCTCACAAGGAACAAATATTCGGGCCTGGGAAATTATAGAAATAAAGATAGACACCCCCTTTCTTTCTCTTGAGTCCACATGTGTTTCTTTTACCTGAGTTTCTTTATTTTTCTTTCTCTGTTGACCATGTTTCTGTTTCCCAGTGCTTAGGGAAGTCTACAATGGGAGCTTCAGCTCCATATTTCACTTAACCTAAGATTAATCAATTCCTAGGAATTCCTGCTCCATTCTATAATAGAGTGGAAAGAATCCCTAGGGTACATGGGCAGTGCTTAACAAAGGAGGACAGACCAATACACCAGGCACTTGAAATTGATGCTTGTACTTATGAACCTTATTCTTGTGAAATTGAAACTTACCCTAATAATACATATCACCTAAAAGTTACCTCCTGAAAGCCTCCTTGTTATTCAAATGTGGTGTCTCTCTAAGCCAAACTCAGTGTATAAACACTTTACCTTCCCCATTCTGTAGGACATGACTCCTGGGGATGAACCTCCCTGGCATCAAGGGATTATTACAAGCACCGACTAGCAATGCATTTGGAAAAAGATGGAGCCCAAAAGGGGGAAATATTAAAGACAAAGTTTTATGACTAAAAGTCAAAGTGAGTCAGGAGGTCATTCCAGAGCTTATGTTTATGATCATCTCAGGCAGATCTCACTGACTGCCACAGTTAATAGTGTCTCAAAAATCTAGGCTCTATGGACAGGGCAGATATCTCCAGGAAATTGGCACACTGTCAGTGGACCTTACCTTAGAATATATGATAACCTATCTTCCCAGTGTATCAGAGTTAGAATCTTTCATTATTTTGCTTCACATGGTTCTTCTGCCCATTTTATTTGAACTCATAATTAGCACTATACCCATTAACTATATTTCCCAAAGACTTAAATCTTCCTTCATATGCCAGTTGAGCCCTGAATCTCATCAGAGTTGCAGGCAACAGCTTCTCTTCTGTTCATAGGATTCACCCATGTCTATCCCCCAAAACAGAGAGAATCTACATCTGCAAACAAGACATTTTCATCCATCTGCCCATTGATTCTAGGCCCTCCCTCAAGCAGAAGCAGAATGGGCATCATTATACCAAAATCTTCATGATTGAGGAATGAACAAACATAAGGTGCAAATGGAACTCTGGACTAAAGTAGAGTTGGTTATTCTAGTAATGGAAAAACTTGTAACATTGATATAAAGAAAGTCATCCCCAGAGGTTCTTAGGAGAGGGAGAGAATGAGTATTTGTAACATGGGACATTTTCAGGAAACTGGATTTGTTCTGTATGACATTGCAATG
>PVKH010015651.1:0-16012 GCA_004027955.1 Chaetophractus vellerosus
GAGAGTGGGAAGGTTCTGGCAAAGGGTGGAGAGGGGTTTCCTTTCAGTGGGTTTGGTCGCCAGGAAGCCCTAGCTGTTTCTGGGAGTGAATTAGCCAGCTGGAAGTGGTGATGGGCTGAGGGGAGAGGTGAATCTGCAATGCATGGCTAATTTACATAACTGTGACACAGACACTAGGCTCAGCAAAGGGCGGAGCCAGCAATTTTACAGCTCCATGCTGAGTAACACAGTTTCAGCTCCCCTGGGGGAGGATCAGGCAGTGGGAAGTAATAGATAAGTCTCCATGAGCCTATTTGGGGTCCCCTCACAGGAGGGGATGGGCTAGAAGAGGAGTTCTTTAAGGACCCTTATTTCATCAAAAAAGAGAGAGAAAAATGTATTGGCTTGCTTTAATCACTAAATTCTGCCTCAAAGCCTGCAGAGAGAAGGCTTCAGGGCAATTGATTAAAGAATACAGGCTGAGAGGCTCCACAAGTGCCCAAAAGGAACGCTGTACTTCCTTAGCTTTGACTGCATGCTTGTGTGCTTCTTACCTCTACTCTCTCTTCTTTTTTGTTTTTCTTCTTTGCTGCCCTTCTTCATCCTTGACTTTCCATTCTCTGTGTATAGTGATTGTGTCTACCAATGCTCTCTCTTCTCCTTCATCATTCTACCTTCAGCTTACTTTTGTGGTTCTTACATTCAACCTTTTTTCATTTGCTCTCGCCTTCACTCTTGTTAACTTCTATCTTGTTTATTCTGTTCTCTTTTCTTTCCTTCTTTCTGTATTAGCTTTTTTATTTCAGCCTTTTCTTTATTAGTTTTCTCTCTCCTCATAATTCTGGCCTTATAAAGTATTCTATATATTTTTTCTCTATTTGATTCCCCATTCCATTGTAGGCACTTCAATTTTCCCCCCTATTACTCTACACTGCCTACATGAGTTAAATATTCAATTTACTAAGTCTGATACTGCCCCTCTTCTAACTTATCAATAGTACTATTTTCTCTTTTCCTTTCTTACCCCTTTCAATTGCTCTGGCCCTAATCTTCTTCCTTCAAGGGAACATAGAAACAAGTAAGGAAATACAACAAGAGGAAGAAAGCATCAAAGAGAAAACTTAACACACACACAGAACTATAAGCTAAATAAAACTCTAGAGCAGAGAGAGAAGCTAATAAACTGAATAAACCCATCAAGATAAAACGATGACCAGAGGGCAACAAAAAATTACAAGCCAAACTGAGAAACTGGGAGACATGGACCATGCCAAATAACAAACCAAATACCAGGAAGAGACACAGAACATAGAAAAACTAATCAAAGCTGTCCAAACAAATATCATGGACCAACATAATGAAGTGAAGGAAGAGATTAAGGATATTAAGAAGTCATTGGGAGCACATACTGAAGAAATTATAAATGTACATAAAAAGGTAACGGATACAATGTTGATGAATAGCATAATACAAGAAATAAAAAAGACAATGAATTCACATAACAGCAGATTTGAACATACAGAATAAAGAATTAGTGATGTGGAACACAGTACATCTGAAATCAAACAGATAGTAGAACAGATAGCTAAAAAGATAGAAAAATCCAGCAGGGACTCAGGGATTTAACTGATAACACAAAACGTACAAACATGTGCATTATAGGCATCCAAGAAGGAGAAGAGAAGGGAAAGGGAACAGAAGGAGTTTTGAAGGAAATAATGGCTGAAAACTTCCCAACCCTAATGAGTGAGATGGATGTACATATCCAGGAAGCACAGCGCACCCCAAACTGTATAAATCCCAACAGACCAACCCCAAGACATATACTTGTCAAAATGTCCAATGCTCAAGACAAAGAGAAAATACTCAAGGCAGCAAGAGAAAAGAAAGCGATCACATACAAGGGAAGCACAATAATATTAAGCGCTGACTTCTCAGAAAAGTTGGAGGCAAGAAGAGAGTGGTATGACATAGTTAAGGTACTAAAAGAAAAAAAAGCTTCCAGCCATGAATTCCCTATCCAGCAAAGCTGGCATTCATAAAAGACGGAGAGTTCAAAATATTCACAGATAAACAGAAATTAAGGGAATATGCCAATAAGAAAACTGCACTTCAAGAAATACTACAAGAAGCTCTAAAGGTTGAAAGGAAAAAACAAGAAAGAGAGAGTTGGAGGAGAGTGTAAGAACAACAAAAATGACATAAAGTGAAACAGAAACTACATAGGACATACATAAACCCAAAGAAAATATGGCGGATGTCAGAAATTCATCGAGAATAATAACACTGAATGTTAACAGATTAAACTCACCAGTTAAGAGACACAGATTGGCAGAATGGATAAAGAAATATGACCCATCTATATGTTTACAAGAGACCCACCTTAGACCCAGGGGTTCAAGGAAGCTAAAGGTGAATGGCTGGAAAAGAATTTTACAAGCAAATAGAAACCAAAAAAATGTCAGGAGTAGCTATCCCAATATCGGACAAAATAGACTTTAAATGCAAAACAATCATAACAGACAAAGATGGACAAGATATATTAGTAAAAGGGGTAAACATTCAAGAAGAAAGAACAATCATAAACATTTATACACCTAATCAGGGTGCCTCTAAATATGTGAGGCAATCACTGGAAAAAATAAATGGAGAATAAATGCCTCTACAATTACAGTGGGGGACTTTAATACACCATTATCACCATTAGACAGAACACTTAGACAGAGAATCAGTAAAGAAATAAAGAACCTGAATAATACATTAGAGGACCTGGACCTAATAGACATATACAGAACACTACACCTTAATACAGCAGGGTATACATTCTTCTTGAGCGCACATGGATCATACTCCAAGATAGACCACATACTAGGCCACAGAACAACTCTCAATGTGTTCAGAAAGATTGAGGTTATACAAAGTAATTTCTCTGACCGCAATGGAATGAAATTGGAAATCACTAAGGGCCAGAGAACTAGATTAGGCAGGAAGATATGAAAATTAAACAACACACTCTTGGACAAACATTGGGTCAAGGAGGAAAGCTCAAAGGAAATCAGTAACTACCTCAAATCGAATGAAAATGACAACAAAACATATCAAAACCTATGGGATGCAGCCAAAGCAGTACTGAGAGGGAAATTTATAGCTCTAAATGCATACATTAAAAAAGAAGAAAGAGCTAAAATTGAAGTATTAACTGCACACCTTAAGGGATTGGAAAAACAACAACAAAATAACCCTAAAGGAAGCAGAAAGAAAGAAATAACAAAGATCAAAGCAGATCTAAATGAACTAGAAAATAGGAAAGCCCTAGAAAAAATAAACAAAACCAAAAGCTGGTTCTTTGAGAAGATCAATAAAATTGACAAACCCTTAGCCAGACTAACAAAGAAAAAGAGACAGCAGATGCAAATACTCAAAATGAGGAATGAAGAAAGAGTTATCATTACTGACCTCATGGAAATAAAGAATATCATAAGAGGGTACTTTGAAACATTATATGCTAACAAGAATGATAGTTTAGAGGAAATGGACAAATTCCTAGAAACTCATAAGCACCCTACACTGATGAAAGAACAAATGGATGAACTCAACAGTCCAATTACAATCAAAGAGATAGACTCAGTCATCAACAACTTCCCAACTAAGAAGAGCTCAGGACCAGACGTCTTCACAGCTGAATTCTACCAAACATTCTGGAAAGAAGTAACACCAATCTTGCTTAAGCTCTTCCAAACAATAGAAATAGAAGGAAAATTCCCTAACTCATTCTTTGATGCCAACATTACCCTAATACCAAAGCCAAACAAAGATACCACAAGAAAGGAAAATTACAGGCCAATTTCTCTGATGAACCTGGATGCTAAAATCCTCAACAAAATACTTGCTAATCACATTCAACAATATATCAAAAGCATTGTACACCATGACCAAGTGGTTTCATCCCGGGTATGCAAGGATGGTTCAACATAAGAAAATCAATCAATGTAATACACCACATAAAGAGATTGAAAGAAAAAAATCACATGGTCATCTCTATAGATGCAGAAGAAGCATTCAACAAAACACACCACCCTTTCCTGATAAAATCACTGCAAAAGATAGGAATAGAAGGAAACTTTCTGAACATGATAAATGGTATATATGAAAAACCAAAAGCTAACATCATCTTCAATGGGGAAATCCTAAGAGCCTTCCCTCTGAAATCAGGAACAAGACAAGGATGCCCACTATCACCACTCTTATTTAACATTGTCCTAGGAGTACTTGCTCAAGCATTGAGGCAAGAAAAATATACAAAAGGCATCCAAATTGCAAAGGAAGAAGTAAAAATTTCACTATTTGCAGAGGACATGATCCTATACTTAGAAAGCCCCAAGAAATCTACAACAAAGCTGCTAAAACTTATAAACGATTTCAGTGACATTGCAGGCTATAAGCTCAATGCTGAAAAATCAGTAGCATTTCTGTACACCAACAATGAGCAATCTGAGGAGGAATTTAAGGAAAAAATACCATTTACAATAGTAACAAAAAGAATCAAATACATAGGAATAAATTTAACTCAAGATGTAAGGGACTTATATTCAGAAAATTACACAACATTGTTAAAGGAAATCAAAGAAGACTTAAATAAATGGAGGAATATCCCCTGTTCATGAATAGGAAGACTAAATATCATCAAGATACTTATCCTACCAAAACTAATCCACAGTATTCGTCCTGTCAGGGTGTGTTGTGTCGGTGGGTGGAGAAACCGTGTGGTGGGGGGTAGGGAGATGGGCTCCCTATTTTTGGAGGTCTGATTCACTCGGAAATAGAGAGGGGAGCGACTCTTGGGAGCAGGGATGGTTCCTTGAAGGGGATGAACCGGTGAGCCAGGACACTCTGTGGTGTGTATGTCTGAATCTTGTTGTCTGGGGAGTCGAGCCGGGGGGGAGGGGGGTGCATTGTGGGCCCTGGGCAGGTGGGGAGGCACCGGGTCGATGTCGTCTGGGGAGTCAAGCCTGGGGGGTGTTTGGTGGCCCATGGAAGTGTTTTCCATTGCCTTGAGGTGGTGGACATGGGACAGGGTGATAGTCATCAAAATTTATAAAAGTGTACATTCTAAAATGTGGAACTTGATGTGGACCAATGACAATGTTGGGGAATTGTGTTTCACTATCTGTATGTCAGTTATGTTGGTGCTGCCATTGACATACAAAAAGGTTTTGGAATGGGGGGGAATGGAGGAGGAGTTTGAGTGTATGAGTTTGTCTTGTATTCTGTGAGTGATTCTGCTGTGACTTAAAACTTCCTTGAAAATTAAATGAAAAATGGGGGATGCTTGGGAGTGAGAAAAGGAAGGTGCCACGAAACAGACTGGATACCACATATTCCACCGACAAGGCAAAATTGGAAAAAAATTTATATATATATATATAATTATTTTTTCACATTTTTTGAATAACCCAATCCTTTAATAATATCTTGTTTTCTTTTTTCTATTAAAGTTTTTTAAAATTATTTTTTATTTTTTAAGTTCTCAAACATTTTAACTCTTACATTTAAATATTATTATTTCATTTTCCTTTTCATTGCTATTGGCTATTGTTATGGCTTCACTTTTGAAGAGGCTATGGATCACAGAAGGGTCACAATGGGGACAGGGAGGATCATTGTTGGGGGGTGTCAGGGTTGGTGGTGCATGGGAGGAAGTCCACCTGAACATACATAAAAGGCATGCATAATTGTTCCAAAGCTCACGGGGCATGGTCATGGTGTCAAGAATTACTCAATGAATGGGAGAACACTGAATTCCCATCTTGGAGAGCTCTGCCTTATTTTCCAGGAGAGTAGCAACATCACCCCAAGTGCAGGGGCAGTGTCTGTCAAAGGAGGATGATCCATTGATGGGCCCTTGTTATTTATGACTAGTCTTATGAGTCTTTGCTGTTGAAATTGAAACAGCCTAGTGTTGTGGGGTACCTAAGAGTTGCCTCTGGAAAACCTACTTGTTGCTCAAATGTGGCCTCACTCTAACCCAAACTCAGCATATGAATGCATTACCTTCCTCCCAGAGTGGGACATGACTCCTGGGGATGAGCCTCCCTGGCAATGAGGGATTACTAACAAATGCCAATGGGCAGTACAACTGGTAAAAGACTCTGTATAAAAGGGGGAAATGGTAAAGACAAATGAGTTCATAGTGCTAAGAGACTTCAAAGTGAGTCAGGAGGTCAACCCAGAGGTAACACTTATGCATATCCCAGTAGGACTTCTGAGACTGCATAGGGATATCACCCCAAACAGAGGACCTCCTGAGGGCTTTGGAGATATCCAGGTCCTATATCGGCAGATAGCCCCAGAGTTTGGTGCCTTACCAGTGGGCCCTAAATTGGAACCCTTGCTCCTGAGAGTGACAGAGTCTGACCGAAATATGTCTTCACTGCTCATGGTCCATCGGTCTCTTCTATTCAAACCTATATTTGATGCCAGAGTTTTAGGTGTACTTCCAGAGATCGGTGACTACAGGCTGTCCATGTGCCAACTCTGTCCAGAGGCTCTGTGGACCTGCAACTGCTACTCTACAACCCAATGGACTCACCCGGGACACCTAGTGGGGAGATGATGATGGACGTCAGCTATCCTGGGGAATGGAGAGAGCCTACACTGCAGGCAGGATAATCTCTTCCATCGTATCCTCTGTATATAAGTCCCCTCTCACTTGGTGGTGGAGGGGACATCATCATCCCAGACTCCTCAGGATTGGGGGAAGAGCTATGGACTAGAATGGACTTGGTGTCCTGTTATAGACTTGTGATTCATGCAATGGAAGAAATTACAAAATTATGTGGAGCCAGGGCCACTGGACGCTTTGGGGGCAGGGAGAGGGAAGGGCAATTGTAATACGGGGGCTTTTTTGGGACTTGGGAATTGTCCTTGGTGATGTTGCAATGGAGGATATAGGCCATTTTATATCATGATGTATCATGCAGAACTGTGTGGGAGAGAGGGTGGTCTACAGTCTGAACTGTGGTCCATGCTTGGTAGCAAAGCCCCAAAATGCATATATCTATCACAGGTGTTGTGCCACACTGATGAAGGATGTATATGTGGGAGGTTTTGGGAGGTGGGGGAGGTGGGGCATATGGGTATCCTAAAATTTCTGTGTAACATTTATGTAAATGGATATGTCCCCCCAAAAATAAAATTGAAAAAAAATTGAAAAAAATTAACTAAAAATGTATCAAAGATCTAAATATAAATGCTAGAACTATAAAGTTCGTAGAAGGAAATGTAGGAAAACATCCTCAAGACCTGGTGCTAGGTGGTGGAGTCTCAATCCTTATACTGAAAGCACAAGCAATGAAAGAAAACATGGATAAATTAGAGCTCCTCAAACTAAAATACTTGTGATTCAAAGAAAGTGAAAAGGCAGCCCACTCAATGGGAGAAAGTATTTGGAAACCACATATCCAATAAGATTTTGCTTTCCATTGTATATTAAAAAATCATACAACTCGACAATAAAAGAGTAAACAACCCAATTTAAGAATGGGCCAAAGTAGGGGAGCACATCTAGCTCAAGCAGTTGAGCACCTGCTTCCCACATGCTAGTTACCACTTTCCATCTCTGGTACCTCCAGAAACTAAACAAACAATAAGCAAACAGACGAGAAAACCCACACATGGGAGCTGATGTGGCTCAGTGGTTGAGCTCCGGCTTCCCACATACTAGGTCCTGGGTTCAATCTCCAGCCCTGGTACCTCAAAAAAAAAAATGACATTTCTACAAAGAGGAAATACTAATGGCCAAAATGCACATGAAAAAATGATCAATATCACTACCTAGTAGGGAAATGCAAGTCAAAACAACATTGAGATGTCATCTCATTCCATGTAGAATGACCTTTATTTAAAAAACAGAAAACAATAAGTGCTAGAGAGGATGTGGAGAAATAGGAACACTCCTTCACTGTTGGTGGCATTGTAAAATGGTGCAGCCTCTGTGGAAGACAGTTTGGCTGTTCCTTAGGAAGCTAAATATAGAACTGCCATATGATTCAGCAATTCCACTACTAGGAATACATCCGGAAGAACTGAAAACTGTGACACGAATAGACATCTGTGCAATGATGGTCATAGAGGTGTTTTCACATTTGCCAAAAGATGGAAAGAAACCAAGTGTCCATCAACCAATGAATGGATAAACAAAATGGAGTATACATATATGATGGAATACTATATTGCAGTAAGAAGAAATGATTGGGACATATATAACATGAATGAATCTTGAAGACATTGTGCTAAGTGAAATAAACCAGACACAAAAGGACAAACATTGCATGGGCTCACTAACATGAACTAAATACAAAGAATAAACACATGGAGTTAAAATCTAGAGTGTAGGTTATTAAGAGATAAGAGGAAGGCTGAGAAGGAGTACTGATGCTTAATGTATGTAAAAGTTTTAATTAACTTGACTGTAAAAGTATGGAAATGGATAGAGTTGATGGTAACTCATAATAATATCAGCTGATTTATAAAGGGGATTGTGCTGAAAAGGGTAGTCTGGCGATGTAAATGTCAGTTGAAAGAAAGCCTGAGAATAATCTTGGGACTGAATAATACAGTGAACCTAGAGGTGGATGAGAATTGTGGTTAGTAGTACAAATGCAAGAATATCCTTCTGTGAACTAGAACGGATGTACATTCCTATTGCATGGTGGTAGCAATGCGGAGAAGCACTGGAAAAAAAACAATTAATGTAACCCATGAACTATAGTTAACAACAATACTGTAATATTCTTGCATCAATGACAAAGATGTACTGTGTTAATAATAGGGGGTATGGAAAAATTATGTCAAATGTAAGCTAAGGACCATAGTTAGTGGTAATAGTCTGATGATATAATCTTGTAATCTGTTACAAATATTCCACAACAGTGTGGTGTGTTGATGAAGGGGTGTTGTATGAGAATTCCACACATGTGCATGATTGTTCTGTAAGTTCACAACTTCTGTAATAGAAAAATATATTTAAAAAGTAATGCATCATCACTATATACTTGGATAAATATTAATGTTATCATGCTGAGTAAAAGAAACAAGACACAAAAGAGTATATACTTTGTGATTCAGTTTATATGAAATTCTAGACTAAAAAACTCAACCTATGGTACAGAAAGCAAATTCGTGGTTGCATGTGTGGAGTTGGAGGAGTAATTAACTACAATAGGGAATGAGAGAACTTTTCTGAGTGGCAGAAATGGTCTGTATTTTGATTTTGGTGGTGGTTACATATGCATATTCATTTGTCAAAACTCATTGACATGGAAAATGTATGTTATTTGCACATACATTTTCTTCAATAATGCAAATAAAGAATAAAAATAATTATAGACAGAATAGATTTCCACTTCCAATGAAGGTGGTCTAACAAGGACTAGAATGAAAATGGACAAAATATATATGATAATGACTCTCAAGATAATAAACATCAGGCAACATAAAAATGGAAAGCATACAAGGTGAACCCTATTATCGACCCATTTACTTCCTAGAGAGATGTTTCAGGCCATAGCACTGTGTGGGAAAAGCAGAAAAAGCCTTACAGTCTCCCTGAGTGGAAGAGATAGAACAGTGATTTTGAAGAGGCCAAGGTGACTTTAATTCACAGAATAGAGCACCAGAGAGGAGATGAGCAAAGAGAGAATTCTGGAGATCTACAGGGCATCCCCTAGTGAGTAGTTGAGGCAGTTCAGCACAGGTATAAGGAAGCTGCCTGAGTTCCTATTCCCAACAGCCAGAGCGAATGAAGCACATTAAGGGTTTGCCTCAGTAGTACAGAAAAATGTGCCTAGACTAAATATTGCTATGGTCCTGCCTAAAAAAGATTAAAAGCGAGAACCCAAAGAATCAAACTTCTTCTAAAAACTAAATTATATCTCAGTAGAAAGATAACCATATTAATAGCAATGCACAACTATCCAGCATCCAACAAAGTAAAATTAGAAAGTCAAGCATCCAGGAAAAAATTACCAGACAAAGAAAAAAGCAGGAAAATACAGCAGAATGAGAATAAAAATCAAGCATTTGAAATTATTTAGAAATAAGACAGTCGATACAATTAGTATACATGTACATTACAACAGTTACTGTATCTTTGTTCACGAAGTTAGAGGAAATAATTAACATGTCAAATGGAAACTTCTAAAGAAGGAAACTGCAACATCTGAGTTGAAAATACCATTTTGGCTTAAAAATTAAGATATTAAATACATATCTCAAAATAAATATGTCAAAACAGAATTCTTCATGTTGTTACTGTTTCTTTTGGCAATCTTCCCCATTAAGTGAATGGAAAGTCCATTGTTTCAGAAACTCAGGCATGCAACTTTGGAGTCATCCTTGACTTCTGTTGTTTGTTCTCTTTCCATAGCTAATCCACTGGCAAATCTCTTTATTATATTTTGAAAATTTATTCATATTCATATCATCTCTCACCCACTTTACTGCAGTGTACTCCTAATTGGTCTCTTTGCTTCCATTCTCATTCCCCTACAGACTATTTTTAACACATCAGAGTGATCATATAAAACCTAAGTTTATTCATGTCACTATTCAGCTAAATATTATCAAATGGTTTCCAAACTCACTGGCGACTTCTTTATCACAGCCTACAAATATCTCTAGGATTTGGGCCACAACTATTTCTCTAGTATCATATCTAGCTACTCTTCCCTCCCTCATAATGGGTGAAATCCACTGGCTTCCATATTGTTCATTGAAAACAACATACCTCTTTTATCTAGTGGGTTTTGGCACTTGTTTCTTTGAATGAATACCTTTTCATCCATTTATTCAAATAACTCATACCCTTGCTTTTTTCAGATCTCAGATAATCAGTGAGGCTTTCCCTAATCATCCAAATATAAAATAGGAGTTTCCTCACCATCCTTTACTTCCCTGACCCTGCAAAACACATAAAAACAGGGGCTCTGCTCTTTTATTTTTTTTTCAACTTCCTAGAAACTACAATCAGGATTGGCAAATGGCACTCAAGTGTTGAATAAATGAACAAATAAATTCTTGAAACTAAGAAAGTGAAGAAGACAGTCCTATGCACATGGGAGAATGTGGGAGAATGATGTTTAGTTGAAAATCCAAGGTTATGTGTCCTATGACAGAGAAACAAGCAAAGCAATCCCATTTTTGAGGGGTTAAAATAGAATCAATTAAGGAATTAGAAAAATAAGTATACATGGACCTTTACTATTGTTTTTAAATTGCTTTGTTTTCTTTTATTCCCTTCTTTTCCAGCCCAATCTTTGTTTTTTGTAACTATCATGATACTTTTAAAACATATGTCTGATTATTTGGCTTCCAATCCTACAATTGCTTCCCAAATGTGCCCGGGTGTTGGACCTTTCTAGTTATTGAAAACAACCCCAGTTATCACCGTGACTGGAACATAAAGCCTGATACAAACAACAATATGAATTTAGGTATTTCCAAGGCTTTATTTCACTTACTCAAACAGGCTGCTTTCACAAGAACTCTTCTGGATTTGAGATTCCTAACTGCACACTCCCATTTTGAAATCTGTTTCTGGACCCTTTGGTTTTTATACTGTATTCAGACTTCCATATTTGATTTCTGTGTCTCTCTTTCCTTTCAGCTCAGTCTCACCAGGTTGTGCACTGCAGCTTTCATTTTGCTGCTTTCAACCTGATTTCAATATGGGAGAATGATGTTTAGTTGAAAATCCAAGCATGACCTATAATTATCTACCATTTTTCTGCTTCCTTAAAATCGTCTCTGCCATTCCCTCCCTTGTGGAGAGAGGTATTATAAGGTGTGTCGTGGGAACATGGGCTCAGGCCTTATGGAACCTTTCAGGAAATGACTGCCTAATCACTTACAGATCATAAAGGGGCCAAGAGCAGAGGAGGAGTTCCCGTCATGGCTTTTCCCCTGGGGCAGTCGTCTGCCTGGCTCATCATGCCCGTCTTCAAGTTGGAGATGAGAAACACCTGTACCGCCCAAGGGCTGGGTATTTATATATCCCAGGGGGCATAGAGCAACCGTTGTGTAGTGTTCAGGCCTAGCAAGCAGCTAGAACTGCTTGTTTCCAGTTCAAGACACAGTTAGGCCATTTTAATAGACCTAACAGAATGGAAACATATTGAAACATTTGCACACCAAGAAATGAGGAAGGAGAGGTAGGTGAGTGCTGGGAGATGACTGTTGAGCATTTCCCAGTCTTTCCCAGCACCCTTCAGGCATGGCTTTCCAAACACGCTAGAGAAGATGGTGTTGGTTGACATACTCAACCCCTATTCTAATCTCTTTCCATCTTGACTGCCTCTATTATAGAGTTAACAAAAGCTAAATACTCACATTTTTATCATGAGGTATCAGGTGGCCACTAGATCTACCTATATCTAAGTAGATATAACAAAGTCATTTGCCACCACCCATTTTCTCGACTAACACAAGGACGAAGGGAGGAAAAGTTGCAGCAGCAATCTTGTTACCATTGTGGAGGAAAAGTGAACTAGCCACACATAGTCTTCAAAATTGAACTACTGAAACTACACTAGCAACTATTTCTGAAGTTTTTTTTTTAATGGGATAGGAGAGATCCTTATTTATTCAAATGATCATGCTTGACTATTATGATATCTTCAGCAAACACTGTGCTAAACGACACTCATATCTTCAATTTTATGCCACTCTGGGACTTGAATTTCACCCCCTGCATATTTGTACCTTATCTAATTTGAGAACTTCCTTGTGATTTTAAAAATTCAGCTTAGTTGCCATTTTTGCTGTGAAATGTTCTATATTTCCCTTATGCACACCACTTTCAGGATGCTATTTGTACATAATTTTATTGTTTCAATGAACAAATTCTAAAGTCATTGATTATATGTGCTTTGACCAGGAGACTGTAGTCTCCTTGTCCATTGTGGCAATTTCAGGTTATTTCATTAACCCCAAAAAGAGAAATATTGTTTGTAGGCTAATCTAGTCCTCTGGGTATGATACCCTTTGATTGCATTAAATTCAGTTGAGGGGCCTTTGATTAGATTACTTGCTATGATCACTCAGGGCTTTGGATTGACTACGTCAGTGAGGTGTGACTCAGGTTGAGTCTTTACTCCCTTACTGGGTCTGCTATAAGGAGACACACAGACAGACACAGGAAAAGGGAGCTGCCGTGTCTGATGCTGCCATGTAAGAAAGGTTTCACCCATAGTTGAGCTGCAAAGAGGGAAGCCTCTGAGAAGCTCAAGGAGCTGAGGCCCAGAGATAGAGAGAGAAGGCCCAGTAAGAGAAAAGACCTGTGCCAGGTTTGTCTACAGCTGCAGAAAGGCTGAGATCTCGGCAGAGATCTGCAGCTAACTTGCTTTTCCATGTGCCCGGACAACAGAATCAACAGTAGCTGACTCTGGTATGAAATCATCTCTGCTGATGCCTCAATTTGGACATTTCATGGCCTTGGGACCATCACCTTCTACCCCAAATAAACCCCCATTATAAAAGCCAACAGATTTCTGGTACTTTGCATCAGTAACCCTTTGGCAAACTAAAACATATGTAGTACATTATTTAGCATGTTTTAGGCACACAATGCATGTTTGTTGGATGTAGTGTTTTGGAATGGAATAAATTGAGTTTATTCAAAATAACTGAAGTGATATTTTAACAGACCATTGTACAATGAAAGGGATTCCAGAAATGCAGATAGGGACTGACTGGATGCTGCACATTTGAAAAAAATAGCAGCATTTGATAAATCAGAAGTTAACTCTATGAAGTTGAACTTAAATAATTGATAACGTGAATTTAGTGTTAATAGACCTAAAAAAAATCAGAAAAGAAGAGCTATATATGGAGGTAAATCTTATTTAATTGGTGCCTCTCTGAAAAAATATAACTGTCAACGAACTTTTATAAGAAAGTCACTTTTCAGACATTATATTAGTTATAAAATGACATTTGCTTAATTCATTTATATTAGCAATGCAATGGTTGAAGCAAAGGTTAAGAAAAAAGGTTAAGAAAGAGGAGAAAGACTTAAAATACAGGCAAATGAAATTTGAAAAAATATAATCTTAAGCAAAAATGACATTTGTTTCCATCTGTTCTCTATTGGAAAACTGTTAAGTACTGCTAAGGCAGAGCTCTGGGTATGTGCATATGCATGTGTACACTTATTATGGCATTAATGGAGCAGTGTAATGCTTAGCATTATGCATTTGTTTCTTAGAAAAATTTCCTTTATGCTTATTTAATGCATATGTTTTTATTCTTTGATTGATCAAAACTCATAATTATTAAAATCATGCCAGATTTCAGGCAGCACAAATATGAGGAAGGCACAAAAAGCATGCTGTGATGTTTGCTAAAAGGTAAGTTTCCTTTTCTGTATGTTATCCATGGTCAGTAATGCAACAGACAAGCATTATGATATGGAAGTAATTAACTTTCTGTACAAACTTTAGGATTAAGGAGGAAAGACTTATCAAACTAAAAATATAATGGTAACTTCCATATATTCTTGATCATACGCACACGCATATAAATATGGGACACTTAGAAGTGTGATATTTTGGGGAAAAACATCTCTATTCAAAAGCAAAATATTTAAGAAAGAGGAAAAACTGACTACCTGAGGAACATGGAAAAATTCAGATTTTGCCTGATACATTGCTATTTACTTTGAAAATTACCCTCTTTTCTCTTTGTCAGCATTGACCACTTACTCTCTTTAGAAAATTCAGCTAACCAGTGTAGAACATGCAACTTAAAGGTGACAGTGCCGGATATTTAAATCTGAAACCCCGTAAGTCATCGGTGTCATCAGGGTAGGAGATGTCAATTCCCCAGCACTCACAGCCTGCTGTGGTCGTGAGCAGGACTAGCACTGGTAGTCAGAAAATGTCCTTAGAGAAAGAGGTGCAGTTAATGGTGGTTGGGTTTTAGGCTGGCATGTGCCCATATGGGGAAGACAGACAGTATATGGGCTGTATAGTGAATGTATCTCAGAGGTATCAATCATAGTTAAATCATACATTTATTAATCACAATATCTAAGAAGTAAACTTCCTGAAGGTTGAAATATAAAATTAAACTCAAATTTGTTGAATCTCCTACCTTTCAGCCCGAGAGTTTACTTAAGTGAGATGTTTAACACATAAGGAATAAAAAGATAATGATATAAAGGACTCTTTTGGTGAGAAGATATCAGAGTAGGAAGCTCCAGGAATCGGTCCTTCCACTGTAACAACTATTAAACAGGCAGGAAACGTCTGAGTAAATAATTTTGGTACTCCCGTGTCCAGTAGAATACTTTGCAGCATCCAAGGAAGAGCAGGAGGAAGAAGATGAAGAATTGCAGCTACTGCCAGTCAATTGCACTCTCCATGGGTGGCTACCATTGCTCACCCCTAGTCTCACGGCTGGCAGCCTTGAAGTACTCAAACCTGGCCCCTGGTGCCAGATGCTGGTGCCAGGGTGGGACATAATGGCCAAGTTCCCTAAGATCCTGCATAAATGGTCCCATCACTGATCACTACTTTTGATAAGCTACTTCAGATCACAGTCTCTGGCGCTGCAGGCAGTCATTGTTCCTACTCAACTTGGACAAAGGCAGCAGAGACTTAAAGATCGTGTGATGCTTCCTCAGAGCTTCAGAGGACAGTTCAAGGGCTGTATTTGCTAGGCAGGGGCAGAATCAAGAAAGCATAGCTATGTGGAGCTGTGGGAGAAGCTCCTTGCCCCTTTCCTTTCCCTCACCACGGCAATTTGGAGCAACCAGCAATGCATTTTGTGGGACCCTAACCTTTTTCTTGCTGGGAAAAACTGATGGTGTGATCCTCCTCCCAACAATTAGTCCTCCAGGAAAAATCAGCTTGAAACAGTTACAGTAGCAAAAGAAACAATTGAGTTGGGCAGCCTGAGGCAAAGGCTTACCTGCTTTAAGTGGCACACCTGGAGAGGGAAAATGTCTGTTTCCTAGGGAGGAAAGGAGAATTCA